>SOMO01000041.1:598707-614905 GCA_028128575.1 Paedocypris carbunculus | reverse complement strand
ATGAAGTCAAATTTAGTCTGTTTGTTTAGTGACATTTCAGTAATAAATAAGTACTACTAGTCAGATAGCCTTGCCAAGTCAGTATTAGGGTGTGGAGGATTACAGGCAGATTTTAAGTTCAGTGCCACTATTTACTCTAATTTCAGTGACCTTTCAGAAACCGCAAGGATAACTTGATATAATAGAATGTGATCAGAAACGTTTCTCAATTTCGAATGTTCTTAATATTTGCTGGGACTGAAAACATCATTACCTCGTTTATCTTAATCTGCTCGATTCACCACATGGGTCTCAGAGAAAGTCTTAAGATATTTAGAACATTGTGACATTTTCTTTCATCCTGGCCTGCATAGCATGGGTCTGACACAAGGCCTTTTAAACTCAATCGCTAAAAGGGCAGAATAATGACAAAGGCATGGTTAAACAAGGTGAATATTACGGCAGTACATTTTTATCATCGAGCTTGACAGAGTTATGCTGACAAATACTGTAAGACAGATGCCAACTAGTTGGACAGACACTCTATATGACAAGTATCCAAGTTTCCTACATAATATCTAGGTCAAGGATGGTTTCAGTATTTTATTCTTAAAGGGACCAAATCCTTACAGATCATATCAAGTAGACACAAGATATTCAGAGACCCATTTGCTTTATAAACAAATGAGAAACATCCTTCTAATTTTACTTGAGTATCTTGATTTTTTTTTAAATTGTACATGTTTACATTGTACAAAATGTAAATGATGAAGAGTATTATACAAATTATACATTCTAACATTCATACTCAAATAAAAAGAAATTTTCTGAATTTCATATAAAGTATGCGTATATACCGGTAAATGTAAAAACACATTCACCTTCCAATTTATTTGGTATAACTGTCCAACCTCTTGCTTCTAAAACAATGTATGCCAATTTCTAAAAAGCCGATCAGATGGCAGCAGCTTAATGCATTAAGGCATGAAGACATGGTCAAGGCGAATCGCCATTTGCCGATTTGGTTAAGATGATTTGTCAATTTTGGTTGGTCTGACTCACTGGTCTGATTATTCAGAAACTGCTGATCTACTGGGAGTTTTACGTACAATCAACTCTAGGGTTTATAGAGAATGGTTGGAAAAAGAGAAAGAAATTAGTGAGTGGGAGTTCTGTAGGCGCTAATGCCTGGTTGATGCCAGAGGTAGGAGGAGAGACAGATTTGAGTTGAAAAATGTTACTCAACTCGTTCCAAACAAAAAATACAGAAGAGCATACCTAAACGCATTACACATCCAACCTTTTTGTGAATGGGCTACACCAGCAGAAGACCACATCAGGTGCCACCGCTGTCACTTAACAACAGGAAACTGAATTCTGAAAATTGCACAGGCTTCTCAAAACTGGAAAGTAATTAGTAATAGGAAATTGGAAAACATTGCCTGGTCTCGATTTCAGCTGTAACATTTGAATGGCAGGGTGAGAATTTGAGTATTACTTGAGTATTACTTGAGTATTGCTGTCCATGTCCACAGGCTACTTCCAGCAGGATGCCAAGTCATAAAGCGTGAATCATTTTAGACTGGAATCTTGAACATGACATCGGGTTCACTGCACTCAAATGGCCTCCACAGTCACGCAACTGTGTGATGATATTGTTTCAATATGGACCAAAATCTCACAGGAATATTTTCAGTCTCTTGTTGAGTCTGTGCCACTGAAATTTAAGATGATTCTGGAGGCAAAACCAAAAACAAGTAAAGGGGATCTAATAAAGTGGCTGATACGCGTATATTTTTATAATTACGGTATACTTTGCCCAAGTCACATATCTCTGAAGATTTTCAATATGGTAATATTTTGAGCAAACATCTGCCACGATTATTGTTTTGGCATTGTTCTATCATTGATCTCTTTTGTTCTATATTGATGAGAAGTATTCTTGTAATGGACCACAGAAATGTGTTCAAGAAAAGCTACAAAACTGGCTTTTGTAGGTTTTCAAGTGTGACTGATGACAAATGAATGTTACTCGTTAAAAGGTTTTGTAGCACAGCAGTACTCACAAAATCACTGAAAAAAGTGCCACATATCTGTCAAAATCTTTCAATATACTCAATAAAAAAAAAAAAAAAATAAATACATTGACAAACAATTGAAATCAAAAATCTACCAAAAGGTAAAAGAAAAAAGGAACAAGACTTGGACAACCTAGACAAGATCCGCATAACAACAAAACAAGAGATTTAAATAGACAAACACCTGTAGAAAACAAAATGTGACAGTTGGCATGGATTAACTAATAATTGAAAAAATAAGAAGGCTGGGAAAACATTGGCATGCCATGTGCTCTACATAACATGAAACACAGAACCCAGTAGTCACGGGGATTTGAGCACTACTAGAATATCAGTCTCCATCAGACCAGAAGATGAGACGGAGACTGAATACTGACTCTACCCATGTGCTCTCCAGTCCTTCATTGAGACACATTTTGGTAAACCGTTCAATAATAATCCTGATGATGGTTAGACACAAAAAAAGAAAGGTGAACTAACCACAATTTTCTTCATCAGCGTGGTTTCCACAGTCGTTTACACCATTGCAGTGGAGTAGTTGAGGAAGACAGGTACTGAGGTTTCCACAGGGGAAGTAGCCAAGCGGGCAGTGGGCTAGATCCTCGGATACATTAAACATGGTCAGCACCACTTCAGAAGGGACAGAGGAAAACAAAAGAAAGACAGAGATGAGTGAGAGAGTAGAGAGGTGTTGAGCAAACCATACATGTGCACTTATTAAAAATGTTTGCATAGTTGGCAATACCTCTAGTAAATTATCCAATTAAGCTGATTAAAAATGATCAAAGAATAAACATTAGTATAAAATATAAACAATCCCAGGACCATTTCAGAAAAGCATCAGAAAAATAAACCTTTTTTCAAGGCAGAAAATATTTAATAAATGCAATCTCATTATGCTCATGGTATGACAGTCGAGTTAAATTACCATAACTCATTCCCAACGCATATGTCAAGATATAAACAACCTTAAGGAATAGTGGTGCAGATGTGAGTAATTGTCAAAAAAATCAACTGCTTAGGACAATGAGGGTGATTTGTCATGTTTTTAAATGGTATTCGCTGACAATTTACGGAAAAAGAATAGTGACTAATCCAATTAATGAAAGTTTACCAATGAAATGATTTGAAATTATTTACAATGTGTATATGTTACAATATTAAATAATAGTATGTTGTCAGTGATACACACAAGAAATATAATCACAAATGGGCAGTCTCTCACTGTAAAGATCCCTCTGGAGAGCCGTTCTTTCCCCGTTCTGATATCATAAACTGCTGATTTTAGATCTGAGTGAGGTTACTTTCTCAAACAGCAAAAATCCATAAATGCACATCTCTCTGGAGGAGTATTACTCTTGATGCTTTCCCCCTCTGCAATAGACATCCTTTTGAAAATTTCGAATTGGTAAAACGAAAACTAAAGACAATCATTCCGGTACCTTCTCACAGTAAATGAGTCTTTCCATGAGAATATCATTTGGTCTTCATTCTGAAGGTTCATTCATTGCTGTTCTGTACATACCACTCTAATCTTCCTTCAAAAGAAATCATTTTGGTTGCATTTATTATATCACAAAGACATAATATTATATATTACAGTAAGTATAATGTGGAAATTGTGTGTTTAATAGTCATATTCTATTTATAGATAAATAGTGACAGGGAAAGGTATATATATATATATATANCAGTGAAGAATCTGGAAATTTGGCAACCTTTTTACTTCACATTTATATATTATTTTAAATCGCATATTTCAATTGTTGGAATACATTTAAGGCAGTTCTCTGCGCTAAAACAACATTTGAAACTCACAGTGCTACCGATAAACTCACCTGACACTCCGCACATCAGAATCCAGCCGAAATAAACTCGCATGGTAACGGCGACTAGGAAAATCCGTTATGCGTTGATCAACTCTTTCCGCTTTCGATTCCTCCCGCCGATGATGATGGTGTAGAACCAACGTTTGCCTTTTTTTAACAAAGAGTAGTATGATTTTGACAGGTCAGCCCTCCTCCTCCTCCCGGAGATGTTTCGCGCGCTCCAGTGCGCACAGACTGGATGAGGACTCGACCACGCGCACAGACACCCAAGGGGAGGGATTGGTAATGAAGTTCATTGCAGCTTGTTTTGTTTAATCTGAGATTCTGAGATGTGCAAAAATTAGAACATGTGTGACAAACAGTTTGCAGGTTAACAGAAGGCTGAATGTAAAGCAGTTGCATGCATGCCATGTTTTTCAAACGCTCTGGCATCACTTTCACAGACCGACGATTTTTATATCGAATTTATTTCCTCTTTTGAAGAACTCTTGAAATTATGCTTCAGACCTCACTAGACTCTTGTAAGCCCACTTGGATTTTATCAACGTGAAAGGACCAGTCATTGCAGTTTGCCCTTAGGAGACAGCAAAACTTAACCTTCATGCATTAATTCCAGGGCTGCTTCACCTGTTCAGCAGAGAAAGTGCTGGTCTATTTAGGTGCCACGCTGGGTAGTGTTAAAACCAGATGGCAGAGGAAAATTTGCCCTCGAAAGGCTGTTTGGGTTTGGATCTGGATCTGGATCAGACACTTTATGGAAACAAAAGTAAAAGCTGTAAAAAGAAACAGACCAGTGGTTGTGTTTTATGTTTTCCTTCTTTTTAGTTTTTGAGAACACACACGCATATGCATTAGCATTTTATGGATTTACATGATGACAATCTAAATGATTTAATGTTTCGGGAACAATACACAACATTACAAGCATGTGGTCCATGTTGTGGAGTCGTGTAAAAAAAAACCACACAAGTCCTCTATAATCCTTATTATTGTTATAGTTTTGTTTATTATTATTATTATTTTGTTTGTGCATTTGGTGTATTTGGGTGTACTTGCTGCTGTGAAAGATCTATTCAACCATCCATCCAGTAGCAAAAACGTGTACTGTAAAATTTAAATAATACCAACACACTGGGCAAGTTGATGCTGTGTTTGATTATGTTCTGTGTGATTTATGTTCTGGTCATTTCACCCTCTAACCAACAACAACAACAATTTTGTCCCGATAGGGTCTAGTATCATTTTAAAAGACCAATTTGATCTTGTATTTTAATTTCAGATGTTGTTCTCCAATTCCAATTTCCATGTCTTAGAGCATTTTAGATGCGCTTCATGCACACTGAAAAGTATTTGAACTATATCGCTCACTGGCGAGTGGCGGACAGCTTCACTCCTTTGGGACATGCTCTACATTAATAGGATCTTTTAGTTAAACTTGACTATCTAAGTGACAATCTTAGCCTTCATATGTTTAAATTAATTTTTGAATTCCAAGTCACAATGTAATTGCCCTTGATTTGACACACACTCTTTTAAACCTTCACAAATAGAGAGCAGAGTGCAGATTTTCTAGGGCAGCTAATCTTGGGGATGTGTGATTCCATATGAGTCCCATTACTGCTGAAGCTTCTTTGCAAAAATGCAAATATGTTCAGCAGTTGGGTTTAGAAACCAGTGCCACCACAATTGACAGAGAAAAAAATAAATCAACATTTTACAAGTAGCAGCACAAACATATTTGAACAAATCTGAGTCATATTAGAAGTGAGCACAGCATACGGCTACTCACTTCCAACCATCTGCACTCTTCTCACAAACCCATTCATCATTTTAGAATAACTAACAGTTTTTTTCTAATAGGAGAACTTCATGCATCTCTCATTAGTGTAATTGAACTAGGGCTTTATGAGGAAATCTGTTTTGGATCAGACGTTTTCAGATAAATGGATGTGTTAAATGATTAAATATAGATTAATGAAAGGAACTCTGGAGATGCCCTTCGATGTTTCTGCACGTGGAACAGAGTACAAAAGTCAATATTTCTATTAAAATCCTTAAATACGTAGGTAGTGGACAAGTTGAAATTTAGATTCGATACTTAAATCGACTGTCTCTCCATCCGTCTATCTACATGAATAAACAGTATATAATACTTTTTTAAGAATTAAGTGAAAATAAAATAAAATGTGAAACAAACAAAGAGAACAAAGAGAAGTCAGTCAACATCTGAGATTATGATGTCTATTTCTTTTTCTATTCTATTTCCAATTATTTTGTTTTCACTGTTAAAAAAAAGCCTAAAATTGCCAAGGAAAGGAGAAAGAATATTCTGTTGCATTCAGAATTCATCAATAAATGGTCACAGACTTGTGTGAAACCAGAAGCCAGTCAATGTCCAAGACCTCAAGAAAGAAGTAAAAACAATACAGTGTTTTTTTTACTTTTTCAAGAGCATCCTTCTTTCATCTCTTTTGACGTGTTATCATGAAAGCTCAAAAATACACACTTTGCCTAAAATGCTAACCATCCTATAGAATGCAACAGCCTGCATTTTACCAGCAGCCGGTAACACACACACACAAACGCACACACTCTCTCTCTCACACACACACACACACATACACACCTTCACTGTTAAACTGATGTGTTTGTTGTGCAAATGATTTCTGATCAGAATTTTGTCTTTGCTACTCATGACACTCATTTTTTGCAGCTATTAAAACATTGTGAAGAATAGATAGATACAGAAATAAATTATTATGGTATTTCAGTGAAAAACAGAAGCCATCATAGTGACATGGTGTGTTGGCACGGAGGAGGAGGCAAATAAACCCTTATCTCTACCGCCTCAGTGCCTAATGCTTACACTCAAGATAAAGTCTGGCGAGAAAACAAAACATAATAAAAACTGATAAAAATAAATGCACTGAATGAGAAAAGATTGAGGAAGTGAACTGAAGAAAAAATTACAATTTTTTTTTTGCTGAGAGAAGTGTGACATCAGCACAGGGCTAAACCATCGCAGGTAAATTCATTTCATTTTGGCACCTTTTAAAACTTCAATTGTAGCTCTATTAAATCTATTAGATTAGTCTCAAAGCTATTCACAGAAAATGACACGCATGAGAAGCCTAAGAAATTCAATAATGCTAATGCATTTCAAGTGTCCTGTTTCTGTTGCTTTCCATTACAGTAATATACCACAGGAATTATATTTAAAGGTGTTACATTAGGCTACTAATCATATGGCATTAGTAAGGATAATGCATTGTGGGAAAATTCCACACACGCTGCCATGCTGTTTTATCAGATGACTGTTCATTTGGGTTTGAGCTTATTAAACGTGAAAACTACGCATTTAACAATTACAATTACTTTTCGAAGCAGTTCTTTTGAGTTTTGTCTTTAAAAGAAAACCTGGGTTTTGATCAAGCAGATGACACTGATGCGTTGCCAATTCAATACGTTTTTTATGCATTGTTGTAATTTCATATTTGATGATTGGCCAGAATACAGGTAAATAACAAAAACAATAACTGTAACAAAATGCCACAAAATTTTTTGAGGGATAACAGGCACTGACATTTTTCCTACACCAAGTAAAACTTGAAATGCACCATCTCAGAATACATTTCTTATGTGGCCAGCCCTGAGACAGACCCTAAAAATAAAACCGATAAAAGCAACCACACACTTATGAATAAAATGGCATATTTCAGAAGTCTGTTCACACTCTCAGATCGATCTAAACAGAATTTCATTGTAACAAGTTGCAGCAATCCCAGTCGTTCCGGTAAAAAAGGACACATTAAAGATGCTGTAAGAGTTTTCAAATATCTTTACGTATGCATTCATTGATATTCACATAACGCTCAGCATCTTACTTGCCTTCTTTGTTCATGGCGTCAGGATATAAATAACCATGAGGAAATTTCAAGGGCCTTTTAAAAAGTCGTGATAATATTAACCCGGGGAATCATGGCGCCTTGAATCCTTCAGAGAAACGGCTACAGTTATCAAATCAACTGGGATCATACATTATACGGATCAGCGTTTATTCAAAAACAGCATCTCTGATGTTAAATATACTTTGAATGCATCAGAACTCTTTACCATGAATGAGCATATGACAACAGCTTTTTCATGTAGTCTTGAGTTTTGTTACAAATTTCAGTACATACTCAGTAGAAAAAAAATGAACAACACTAGGCTACAAAAAGAAAGCTTTTATTTCTTTACTTTTAATTTTGGCTTAACTTACATTTATTGATATCTCATCACTCGTCTCTATTAGTTAATTCTGAAAGAATATATGATAATTGTGGTATTTGAGAATTCATTTTTCCAGTCAACAACACATTCTCGTGGAACTAGTTTTGAAATTGACCACTGAAAAACAGTTCTGGACAGTCAGAATTGCCATTTTATGAGTCATCGCAAAGAGAAAAGCAAGAAAAGACAACTTAAAAGGAGAAAGAAGACCAGGTTGTCAAACAAAGCAAGTCCTCTCTGAGTGCTTGTATTGGCCAGTGTAACAATTATCCACTTTTGATGCCAATTGCACTAAGGAATAAAATGAGAGAGGTAAAATTAGAAAGAGAAGCAAAGCGCTTTCATACAACATTTTGAGCACTTTTTAAATCTCAAAAGAATCAGGAGAGGGAAAAAAAACCCCGAGTGCTGAGTGTAACAGCCAGCAAATTAGATTGCAATTTGTGCACTGACTGAAATAATGAGAAATAACTGAGCCTGATTAGGGTGCAGATTGATATTTGACACAGATACTAGCATTTTCCATTAAATAGGTTTAAAATCAAAATTCATATAGTGTGATGAGAACAAATTTGAAAAATGACTTTTTTTTCCTCATATGCCTCAACCTGCAAGATAGGTTTCAAAATGTTTTTGCTTAAGTGCTTGACAGATCAAAAGGCAGTTGACAGTAAATAAAACAACCATTAATAAACAATTAATAATTATAACATTTAAATGCCACCTGCCTTTGATAATGCACATTTTGTGAATCCACTTATTCATATCAGGTTAGTTTTACATAATCAAATAAATATCTTGTGACTAGTTACATTTTTGGTCAGACGTACTTTATGAATATTAGCGCAATTTGCTCATTGTACTACAAAAAAGTAAAGTGAGTGAGATTATAAATATTGCAAGCCATATCGAAACAGTCCTCCAACCTCTTGGACACGAGTCCAAGGACCTTTATCACTGTACCACAAGAGTAAGAGTTAAAAGAGTAAACCTAATTTTAAGAAAAGAAGGCCAAACACCTATTGATAAAATAGCTGGACACTTCTTGTAAATTAAGTTCCGACAACCACAGGAACGAGAGAAACCCAGATACATATGGATATATCTGTAAAACATAATCTCTTACGTAAGAAAATTGTTAATAAACAACACAGGCAGCCACCTTGTGTTTTCTTTGCAGAACGGCTGGGCGCACCCTTAAACATACGAAAGAGCTCAGTCACCAAATGAGATTTGGAGTAGAACCAATTGTCTAATCTTTTGAGAGTCTCCATATTGAGAGGAGTCAGTTGAGGTTACTTGCATTCAGGTTTTTGAAACATCTACCAGGGGATATCAGACATGTCCCAGCAGGAGCACAAGAGGAAGACCCAGAACAAGATAGAGGGTCTATGTCTCTATTAACCCTGGAGTGTCTCTGCATTTCTTTGGGAGAGCAGGAAGAAGTGTCAGAGAAGAAAGTTTGGGCATTCCAGCACGCAACCCATGACCCAGCTTCAAAGAACACCAGTACTGTACCAAATTATATCGAAAGAGTTAGTTTCTAGACCGCAGAATTATTAAGTAAATAGGTTTACAATAAACTTCAAGATGACTTGAACTTTGACATGAATCATAATTACCAGTAAATAAGCTTTAGAAACCACTTTGATTCAAATGAATTCTGAGTAATCTGAGTGCCTTACGTTCTTACTCAACAGTCCATTATTTATAGTGTATATTTGCTAGTATAATTTTATTAGAGCTTATGTACTTACTGAGAAGTTTGATGAAATGACACTGTTGACAAACTGATCTAAACTTTGGCAGAGGATGAATCTTTAATGCTCATGCAGGTGACGTTCATTGCCAGTAATTGGGTTCCAAGAGCCTTGAAAACCACAGAGGGATGTCTGAAAATGTAGATGCAATCAGCAATAGACTGAAAGTGAATTTGAGCATTTGGGCGTGGAGAGCAAACATGCCATTAAATGGAATGGGGCTACACCCCACCGGCTGATATTCAGCCAGATGCGGCTTTGATTAAACAGATGTAAGAGCTCTCTGAACTCCTCGGAGGAGCTCCGCAATGCAGGAGGGAACGGATTCCATTACTCAAGTGTTTTGCAATTTCATCGCCTTCAATTCCAAGTAAAGGACCCTTTGCTCTGTTAAACAGAAGAAAAAAAAACCATCTTGTTAGATGATGAAACGGTGTAGTCTAGAATTGCACACATCACAGATTTGGAACATTTGAGTTAAACTTTAAGATGTTCAATATCTGTGTGAGGTAAAAAATATTAAAGGGAACAATGTTTTCCAGAACGTGCTGTAAATAAAAAAAAAAAAAACCACTGCGTGTTGTGAAAGAACACTTTCTCTATTAACAGGACGGGAATTTGTGGACAATTATTATTTGACACTACCTCTGCAGTCCAATCCACTTTTCTCTCCTCAGTCCCATCACAAGCCTCATGGCAGGAAAATTGATACCAGGCTGCATCCTGCCTGTCAGAATGTCAAACGCAACAATCCCAGTTCTTATCATACAATAACCATTCAGTTCTAAGAGAGTCCGACAACTTAATAAGAGGATTCTCAAAGCATCCACAAGAACATGCAGCTGTCACCGCCAAGTTCCTCATCTTGTTTCCAAACTGCAACAGCTCCATCAAACTGATAATCTTCTGCTGGTTCTCTCCCAGTCTTAAATCTAATGCTCTGGATAACCAAAACTTTGTTTTCATCTCACTTTGAATTTTAGAGATCATTCAGAAAGTTGTAATGCTTCTCTTCAGCCTTCTTGAATTAATCTGACTGAACCCTCAGTGTTATTAAGATGCCAACAAGATGGAGATGTCAACAGCTTAGAAAGAAATCTTGTAGTGACTTAATTCTGGGTATTTCTGAGTGATTGGAGTGGCATTGAGGGTGTATGGCTTTTTGCTTGACTGATCTGTCTGCAACGTCTTGTGCACCGCAGAGCGAATAAGCCCTTGAACTATTCGACATCACCAATTTTCTTAAAATTCATGGCCTGCTACCTGACCTCCATATAAGCAGAAGATATCCAGGATTGGAGTGCAAGATCACATTCAAGGCGAGGTGAGGTCAAGGCAAATGGATGAAGAAGTTTTTGTTGGTGTAATTAAACAATCAGGGCCATTTTTGTAGAGATACTACGAAAGCAGTATGCAAATACCACCTCTGAATAATTCAGATAAGCACCGAGAGCTATTTTATAGAAAGGATCTTGTCTACTCATTGACAGATTAATAAAAAAAAAAAAATCAATAAGAGGTACCTTGAAAATATGTTAGTTTACTGATAACACATAGAATCTCAGCAAATAGTATCACTATTTGATGCACTACATTGATGTTCATATGTGTTTAATTTAACCATATCTAAAATGAAGTTGTGTCATTGGCACAATTCATATCATGTCGTATAGCCACTTCAGCTTACAATTTATGTAACAGAAATAATTATGACCTTTTAATAAACATTGTGACTCTGCTTTCTACATTTTCCACAATTTCTTACTTTTCTACATTCACTTGTCCATTACTGTAGCAATTCCTTTTTAGCCCCACATATCAGTCACTGACCTTGTGAAAAACCCACCACTTGCACAAATTCAGGCAAATGTAATTAATTTTGATGGAATACTTCAGAAAAATCAACAGCTTTAATCTCCGGATGGCAGCACCAACAACTTTTTTTTTTCATCATCCCTGAGCACATTTAAAAGCACCACACAAAATTGTAGAATTTCACACTAGAACTACTAGCCTCTATATATTGGCATGAATGTCTTAATAAAAAAAAAAAAACTAAACTCATACCTCACACATTGAAATGTTTGGCGCACCAAGAAGTAAAGCTGCACCAGTCATTTCCATTCAAGGATTTTGGGGAGCAGAAAAACCATGTAAACAATCTGTTAGATGAATAACTGACAGTGTATTTCATGTTTTCCATTTTTATTCTTAGAGTCACAGCTTGCTTTCACGAGTCCACCTCATCATGTAGAAACTGCTCCAGGGAAGTAAGGGATTATCTCCGAGAGGATTTAGAGGAAAACACACTGATCTTAACTACATTTTCTCGGTATAATAATTCCTTTCTCACAGACCACCTGCGACATTTTATATTTTTATTTTCTGCAATATATTCAGTTCAAAACCAAAAGCTGTTAAATCTTCTCTGGCTGAAATGCTTGCTTAAACACTTGGAAGAACTGTGTGCTATTACTCTACAGTCTTCTATTTTGTGCACGGTTGCGTCAGCCTGTTGGAAAAAAAAAAGTCAGAAACTGCTCATTCTGCAGGGCAGTCTAGACTTTTCTGAACTTTCAAACTTACAACTTTTCATAGTCGTTTCAAGAGGACTGGATAGTAATAAAATATTCCTTATAAAATACATCGACAAGTCATGGCAGTTTGAATATATTTTCTGTTCTAACGTCTGTATTTTAGGGTGTCAGGCAAACACAATAAAAGCACAAAATAGTCCTGAAACATAGCATAGCTTCAACAGTTTAGCTTCATAAAAATTAGTTTATTATCAAAAGGAAAATGAAATCTGTATGAAAATACTGTATAGCCTTTGTGATCTCTTCATTGTGTCATCAGTCATGCTGTCACACTGAAGAAGAAATAAAACTAAATTTGGAGTGGCTTGAAATTGAATGGACAGCTAATGCTTATTCAACAGACTTGACATAATTAGATTTGAAGCCTTTTGTACAAAATCCATTAAACTTATATGAGAATTATGCACTGGATGTCACCTCGGTGAATTTAGCAAGTGATTTTCATTTCAAACGTAAAGCAAAGGAAGTTTTACATGTCACAAAAGCTCATAAGAATAAAGGATGATTTAGCCAACCCCAATAAAAATTAATGTGTGAATGCATTTTTAAAAGCTGAATCTGATGATCCCTCTGGCTTTGTTAGGGTCATTTTAAAGAAAATCTCATTGAGTTTAGTAAAGGCTGAGACTGCCGTCTCTTACAAACTGATGTTTTGGCCGTGATAACAGCTCTAGGGTTCTCTGCGTGCAGTTCTGTAATCCATCTTGCTCAAACATTAGCACAATGGCGTGTGGCTTTTGTAACAGTTCTGAAGTGTTCTGTGTTTTGCCCGCATCCAATCTGGAGTTCATGACCCAGGGCAGCGTGTGACATCACACACTATATCTGCTGTCCTATACCTGCTGTTTGGGCAGAATTATATTACGCTTAAAATCCCCAGTCACCAGCCAAAGAAGGTATTTTGTTACCTTACTTTTGCCACATTGTGTGTGCGTGTGTGTGTGTGTGTGTGTGTGTATGTGTGTTGTATTGGCAACAACGTAACAATAATTTGCATTCTCATTAATGCATATCTACAGTTATGACTTTACCAGGCACTATTATACTATTCAAAGTGACCTATTTTATGAATTACGCAAACGACTAATTTGATTTATTGGATATATAAACATAAACCAATTAATGTGCCATTTAAAAGATATAATTGTGGAGCATTTCTGTGAACATGAAGTTCAGTATTTTCTCCATTCTTATGATAATCTGTTCATTACCGAGCCTGTTTATCTAATTACTTTTGAGAATTCTGGCAACCTACAGTTCAGCCCTTTGTATTCCTCCTTACATTCTTTCTTTCTTTCGTTCTTTCTTTCCACACCCTTTGCTTCCGTTTTTAAGTTACATTGCTTTCATTAAAGCTTATTTTGCATGTGAAATTCTAATTTAGACTTCAATCTGGTTTCTCCTAGCAAACGAGAAAGTCCTTATTAATTTATGAAAATGAAGAAGAAGAGGTTTCTGAATCAAACCTACACCTGCAATTATACTCATTGAATACAATCACATGACAAAGGTTTATTTAATGAAAACCTCAAATAGCTTCAGCTGATTTGCTAATGTGGTTATAATAGAAGCACAGAACTTATGCAGCACAAGCGTAGTTGCAGTTTCAGATCAAACAAACGCAGTACGATCACAGGATCTAGGCTCTAAGAATATTCATGACGTTTTAGCAGAAAATTGAAAACCAATTGGTTCTCAGCAGACTTGTAAAAGGTTTTCTAGATAGACTAGAGGTCACTGGAGGTTTGGAGGCGGAAATGAAAACTGTACTTCAATTTATATTTTCCTGATCTATAGACCAAGTGCTGCAGCCTTTTCCCCTCCAATATTTCAGCATACGAGAGAACAGCTATATTTGTTTAAAAAAAAAAAAAAAAAAAAAAGATTTCTCAAGAAATCCGTCCTTTATAAATGAGAGAAAATTGGTCCAGAAGATGGGAGTATGAACGTCTGTCTGCAGAAGCCTGAAGTCCTGCTCTTGTGAAGTGGTGTAAAAATTTGAAACTGTCTGACTTTACTGTGTATGTCTCCAGAAGAAGCGAGTATGGGTTAGGGTTTTGTGTTTGTTTTACGTCAAAACCTTTTACCCTGCCTTTTTTGTTTGAAATTAAGACATTTTATTTTAACCAACTGACGTCCTTGTGAAGAAGACAGACATACATGCATACATTCATACATACACACCTCTAAATATTTATTTCAGACTGATGTGGTGTATCATGAACTCACTGGAATCATCTGTAATGTTGATATGCTCTTATCAGCCGGCCACAGCTCTGTTAAATGTTCCACTTTATTAGCCGCAGCCACACTGGGTGTAATTTCTACTTCAATTATTACCCGGCATGACCCGTGTCTACACATGCTGCCACTGGTGTGCTGATCCTGGGCAAGATCTGCGAATCATCAGATGCTAATGTACTCCAGGGAGCCTGTCCTGAGAAGACAAGGATGCTGACAAGACTTCAATCCTCATATGTGGAAGAGAGATGATGTCTTGAATCAGCACGTGTGACACATCCTCAGTTCTTCAGCTCTCTGGAGCAAGCAACAAGAAGCATATTGCAGAAATCATCTGACGGCTAACACAGGGCCCTCCAAGGTCTGTGAGTGGGAGACGTTTGAAAGAGAGAGAGATTTTCTCGTTCTTCTCCTCAGTGTCTGAATCATTCACTAGACACACAGCCACTGCCCCAAGTCTCAGCGATTCTTCACTTTCGTTTTCAGCAGCATATTAAGGGCATTTGAACTCAGTAGGACATTTCACAGACTTTCTTTAATGATAGATACGCTAATTGGAAATGCAGTGAAAGGATGTTGGGTGTTAGTATGGTGTCATGTTGCTTAGAAAAGCACAGTCTGGGTTTTTTGCTTGACTGGGAACCAGCATGTGGTGAAGAAAAGAGTCTGATGCAATGGCTTTGGCAACATTCAAAGGTCAGACAGTGATTTACTCTTTAGTTAGTGAGCCAACTGTGATTGGCAGTCCATTTTACTTTACTTTACTTTATAGCCATTTAGAAGACACTTAGGGTCCAACTTAAGCAACTTACATCCAAAGCAACTTACATATCTCACATATACTTACCCCTGATTCAGCAACCAGCACTCTACTGACTGAGCTACTTATATATGACTGAGTTACTTACTTAATATATTTAGCTATATTATAATTTTCTTTAAATACACATTTGAATGTACTACAAAACTTCTACAAAAAACCTTTTCTATTAACAATAATTTCATACCTGAGAAATCATTTTATCGGAATACGGACATCAGTGGTCTTCCAAACTCATGGTGCCACGTAGCTTTGTCAAAAACCTAGTTTTATTTTTCTCATTTGAAGATAAGAAGGTATAGCCTGTATAATCCTGACAAGTGAAGCATCTTAAGACGGACACTGGAGTATTTCTGAAGTACACAACACAGCTCATGTCACTACAAAGCTTTCGGCTTGAGATACAAGGGTCTCAGCAGAGAAAAAAATCTCAACCCCTCAAATTCTTTTGATATACTATCCATCTGTCTCCTACTTTAAGCCCCAGCAGTACATGAATAAATAAATATACCGAAATATGCCATTAAAGTGCAGTAACTCTGTGTTAAATCTACCTTTAAATATGTTTTTCATAGGCATCATCAGCTGATGGTGTTTGATCTGTCTGATGGGGCAAATTGTC
>SOMO01000041.1:585546-596435 GCA_028128575.1 Paedocypris carbunculus | reverse complement strand
AGAGAAAGAGAGACGACGCTGTGTATGGAAATTATGAACATTTGTAAAATTACTCCCTCTGCTGGAAAATAATGTGAAAGACAAAAATTTAAAAAAGAAGAAAAAAACCAAAACATTTATGTAGGATTTCCAGCACTTTCCATGAAAGCATGGCACATTAATCAGTTGTTGGAGAGACCAAGCTCTACATAAAGTTCAGTACATGAATTTCAAATTAAGATTTAAACAGTTTGAAAAGAACTACAAGTTCTACAAAAATGAACCATGAATTTATGATAAAAACATCGACAACTTTAAAACTTCACAAAACTTCTGCCTTTGTCATGCCTACCTACTTATGCCTACCGAGAAGGTTTACTCGTAATGAAACTACACGTATCTACGACCTCTAGTAGCCGTGAGAGGCTACGCTACCGTTTAAAGACACCACAATGTTGAAAACACTCCCCTCTCATCGCAACCCTGACCTTCTCATCTGTGTGTTTCAGATCTGGTCCTCTCATCTGGGTCCTTTTGGAAATATTAAAATGCTATTGCATTTAAATGATTATGAATGAAGTACAGTTCCCCGGGGTGAACACAATCTTTTGGTTTGGTGGTCCTCTCTTCTCATTGACTGAAAAAATCCTCGTCGATGCAAGTCCTACTCTTATGTGATTGAAGATCTAGGTTACAATTTGCTTTTTTGTGCTCGTTTAAGTTACCTGTGGCCACATAAACTGTAGAATCTAGATGCAGTCTTAACTTGGTTTTGATAATCTGGACCAATGACAGACCTGAAAATAGACTAGGGGGACTCCAACACCAACAACAAATAATGAAAAGAAAATACAGTTGACGTATAGAAATTTTATTTGTGTTTTTGACTTTTCTTCTGCACAATACATACAGCAACGGTGGAACCTAAAAATTAGAATTTTGTTATACTTGACATCTCATAAATATATAGATAATTACAACCTGGTATGCTACAATTTCAGAACATTGTGGAAAAATGCAAGCAAAACTCATACAATAATGATGCATCCCTGAATTTTGATTTGTCAGTGATAATAACCTGAATTTGGTAAGTTCCTGATCTAAGAAAACTATACATTAAGGGGCAGAATATACTTTATGTTTACAGCACAGTGATTATCTGCCAAATGACTAAAAAAAGTTGACCCTGTGATAAAAAGATTTCATTTTTGTCAGCGTCGTAAACATACAGTAGCCACCATATATGCTTCATTGGTTGCTACAGAATATGTCAAAAAAGGTCTTTCAAATCCAACTACGCTACTTCATGAACTAGCGTTTGAGGAAAGACGCTTATGTGCCTAGCTGGGTAAAAACTTTGCAAATCTGAAGAAATGTTTAAAGTGTGTAAGAAGTCAGGGAATTGTTCAGAGGATTATTAAATATTATAAACCCAGGTGGTACGGCAGTGAAAATCATTCAAGAACACAGATCTGCTGTCATGGTGTTTTTATCTAGTCTAAATATCCTCATAAAACTCTAAATAAATGAAATGATAAATCCTTAAAAAGTGAAACCTACTAAATAGATTTAATTCATTTAAAATGTGCAAACATTTGCAAGTGGTTGTGCTCCACAGATTTCAGTTTGCCACTGACCTAAGATTTGATTTCTGCTTGTTTGTTCATCCTCTTTTATAGAGCAGGTCAAATCCCTTGTGCCCGTTTCATTCTTCTCAAAAAGTTCCTCTTCTCCTCTAGCAACTCCTGGATACGTTTGTTTCTTGTTTTTTCCCTCAAAAACACTCGCCCTCTTCTGGGAATGATGATGTTGTTCTGTGGAAACTCGACATCTAGTGAGACGGGATTGGGAATGTCAATGGCGTTGGTTTCTATGACAACTTCTTCCTTTTTTGGTTGAACGTCCGTCTTCTCAGAAGTAGAACTTGGTATTGTGTAAACTGTTGTCCGCATTGAAGTTGACACCACTGGGATAATTTCTTCACTCGAATATAGAATGTTGGTACCTAGGGTGGTCAATTCAAGCTTCGCTACATTGGTTTTTGATGTCAATGCTGGAATATCTTCCACGTGTGATGCATCACCACTGGAATCGAACTCTTCAACAGCTCTAGGATTGAAGTCATTCATGCCACTGGGGTCCATGGTGCTCACGGGTAGAATGATGTTTGAAACATCGTCTACAGTAGTGGACCAGATCGTCCTTGCTGTCGTTAGGCGGAACGTTGTGGACTGTTGTGGTAGAACATCATCAGTAGTTGTAAAGTATGGCTGAACTGACTGAGTTGTAAATCCGTGATTGGTGGACAAGTCAGTTGTGGATTTGTAGGCGTCAGATCCATGAGTGGTGGATCCGAGAGCGGTGGATCTGTCAGTGGAGGATCCGTGAGTGATGGTTCCGTGAACGGTGGATCCAAGAGTGGTAGATTCGTGAGTGATGGATTCGTCAGCTGTGGATCCGAGAGTGGTGGATCCAAGAGCAATGGATTTGTGAGCGGTGAATCCATGACTGATGGACTTGTGTGTTGCGTATCCGATAGTGGTGGATCTGTCAATGGTAGATCCAAAAGCAATGGATTCGCGAGTGGTGGATCCATGAGTTGCATATCCATTAGTGGTGGATCTGTGAGCGGTAGATCCGTCAGTAGTGGATCCATGAGTGATGGATCCGTCAGTAGTGGATCTGTCAGTGATGGCCAGCATTGGCTGGGTTGTAAATGTTGGTGTGCTCAAAGAAGTGCCGCTTGTCTGCACATTGGTGGTGGTCCATTGAAAAGTGGTGGTGAACTCTCTGTGAGTAGGACTTGGAGATGTTGCTGAGAGTGATGTGGAAGGAGGACTAGTTGTGGTTTTCCAGCTTCTGTCATCCTTTCTACACGACTCGCAGCACATGCGCTGAAAGCCTGGGAGCGAGCAGTACTGCTGCAGCACCTCCATGCGGCAAAAAGCCGAGCGATCGGCCGTACAGCGCGGCCCTGGAAGACAAAACAACCAGATTGTGCCTTTATCGAACTGTTTAAACATTCAAACATGCTTTTCCTGGTGAAAGTAGGAGCAGTGGCGCATGAGATGTTTGGTTGGAATATGCACAAATAATATCTTAAGCGTCTTAAAAATGTTTAAACATACACAGCCAAGCAGATGAAGCACATCCTCAAAAGTGTTTCATGTGTGTGTGCTTTTAAATGCATTTTTAATGCGGCTAGCTATTAAAAACTATTAAAAAAAATAGATGAAGAAGAAAATCAGACACTGCTATGAACTGACCAGAAAAACTTACCACAAAGATGTAAAGGAAAACCATGACATTATGTTAGTAATAAAGATCAATGCTGTTTATAGTGCCCACCCCGCCCCCCTCGCTCCATCTCTCTCTCTCTCTCTTTTTCTCTCTCTCTCTATCTCCATCTCAAGGAAAAATACGTATAAAGAAATACATGTAAATATACAGTAAATACCAAATTAGAAACTGTAAATCGTGTTTGTATCCTTTCAATGATATACCAGTTAAAATACATTATTTTAAAGGCAAAACACAGCAAACCTATATTCTGTAGTAAATATTTTTACGTACACTATTGATTGAGCTAGAATTAGCATATTGTCAACAAATGCATTAAATCTTATTAAATGTATAAAATGGTACAAACTACATTTTACTCTTCATTCAAATAATATGAGCACCAGAATTTATGTGGTTGCATTTCAAATAAGTCTATAAATTTACCATGCATTAACAAATTGTATCAATAAGTTTTAAGCAAGTGATATGATCACCAACTCAAAAACAGGCGAGCAGGAAAGAAAATCAGTTTTTATAACACTTTTTTTATTTCTACTTTTGCAGTTGATCTTGACAAAAACCGAAGCAATGAAATGCACTCCCACCCCACTTCAAAACACACAGATAGAATCTTCTTCAGAAAAATAAATCAAGTGTATTGAAAGGTACAAGTTCACAGTAACTTTGGTTAAACACTTCATTACTTTGAGAACAATAATCCATTGGTAGCTCAGGTGAACAGGTATATAAAGAAATAGATCATTGGCTAAATAAGGGATTTCTATGATGATGTAAAAACTGGCATGGCACGTACAAGTGTCATATATTAAACATTTACAAAACATTAATAAATTTTCCCTGATAAATCAAAGTGCATATAGACGCAGTGCACGCAAGTCCATCTGAAAGTTCCCCAGACATTTCTCCCCCGACAACAGCCAGCCAAGACGCGGTTAGGCCAGTGAAGTAACGTGACAGTTACTTTTAGTATATAATACTAGCGATTTTTTTTTTTGTATAAGGAGATAACAGTCATAAATGTTATTAAATACAGTAAACACCAATGTTTATTTACAGTATCTCACTGCAAGGTCTGGCTTTTCCTAGTGTTTTCTCCACGGCTTTGAGCATGAAACATCTGGATAGCTCGCTACATAGTCACAACAGAAATGTGTGTCACGATACACAATGAGATGCTGAGTGTTTCCGTTTCTACGCTTTCAGGATCCAATGAGTTAGCCACAATTTTCCGATGGATGTGACGATTGGATGATTAGCCGGTTCTGTTTTCGCTTTAGTTTGAAGCTGCCTGTTTTTTTTTTTTTTTCATCTTTCGTTTGTTGTAATAAACCACTTTTCTGTGCGCTTAGCCATCACTTTCACAGATAAATGCCGTTACATTCAAACGGAGTATAAGGCATTGTTCTTACTCTCGAGAAGCCCCTCCCACCCCATACAGCCCCTCCCCCCAAAAAGTCTGACTGTGAATGAAAGTTCATGAGGTATATTTATGTGTGGTAGTCGTTCGTATGGCCACTGGTAACCGTTGTACAAACACATGCTGGCACACATAAACGCCCCGACGCACACAAAAGGCATGGCAAAACCGCAGGCTCTCATCGCATGGAGACGTAATGTGCAGAAACCGTGAGGCGATAACTCTCATTCGGGACGAATGTTGGAAAACGACAAAACGACTTCTCTCTGAAAAAATGGAGAGGCAACTGGCTGAGCGAGTCCTGCATAATATATGTCTTCCCCATTTCCCCGAACACTCTATTAATAAATAGCAATAGTTCTGTATTCATGTAAAATCAATAAAAAAATACACGTAACAGTCAAGAATTAAAGCGATCAATAGCAGTCAAAATGTTAGGCTAATAAGCTACAGCTTATTCATCGTAAAACAAAATTATATTCATATTATTGGTACCCATATAGATTTATAGTCATATAGAAATACAAATATATTTATGTTTGTTTAAAGTCTGCAAGCACAAATAAGCTGCATTTATTGAATTTCTTAACAGTCAAAGAGAGAATGGAAAATGAGGTGGTCATGTCAATCGAATGTATAGTAAAGCGACCCTGTTTAACAAGTTCCACCTCATGTACACCATCGGCCGAAGTGTGCGATGGCGTTTCAACAGTTGTGTTAGCCGTTAGCACGTTAACGGCTTGTGTCCTACCAACTACGTTACTAGAGTTTCGTTCCCATCAGTGTTTCAGAATGACCCCGGAAGTGAAATGAGCACTTAGCAAAGTTTTCCTCATTGTGACAAGTTCACGTTCACAATAAAGCTTTAGTATACATTTATAAATATTTATATATATTTATATATATATATATATAGATAGATGAAGATATACAGTATTTTTTATTCTCTCAGCCACTTGACGTAGATTTTTCCTCTTCTAACCTTCGAGCTCGGGCGACAGCGCGAGCCACGTGGAAATGCCTTGCGGAGGGCAGTGAATCAAACAAAGCATCGCTCTGCAGAAACCGTGGCAACCGTAAGCTCTACAGCGGCCTGTCTAAACCCCCTCCTTTCACACACAGTTTTATTTACTTTTTTTTTTTTACATGTTTTGTTTGGCAAACATTTTCTTTACTGGCCAGCGTTCACAACACAGAGCTCCACAAAGGAGAGAGAAAGAGACAGAGAGAGAGAAACCGAGAAATCTCCCCCTGACATCAGAAACGCCCCATGAGCGAGGACCACCACCCAGGAAAGAGAAGCGTGCAAGCCTCGGAAGAGGGAGGCGCTCAGGGGAGTTTGCCTTGAAGAGCCAGGCCGAGAGACAGAGGAAAGGTCCAGCTGAGAGAGGTGAGACAGCGCAGGGCGACAGCGTGGCTCGAGAGAGACGCTTTGCTGGACATCCTCTGCACGGGGTATTCGGGATGACGTGACAACCACTGTATCAGGAAGTTGCCGTGCTCAAAAGAGCTTCCTGCTGTGTGAAGGGGCGGGAGAATGGAGGAGAAGCCAGAAGCAGAAAGCAGGGAAAGGAGAAAAGAATGCATAAAGAATATTAGTAAATAGAGTCATGCCAGGAAGTATTTATATATATTGTCGACTTCTGTTAATTGGGACACATCGGGACACGACTGTTTTGTCCCAGTAAAGCGGCACAAATTTGCGTTATGAGATATTATTTGGACTTTACTGGACTGTCCCAATAAAGCATCTGCCCCCTTTAACCAGCGGCCCAATTAAGCAGAGTCGGCTGTGTAAATAAATGTGATAAGTTATTGCTGTACTGAATTAAGTGCTAGAAAAAACTATACAAACATACAAGGGAAGAAAAAATATTTCGCAATATATACAGTATTTCCATTACATTTGTTTTACTTTGTGCTTTTTGTTTCCTAATAGTAAAATATACATTATAATTAAAAGTTTATTAGAACAGAATATTGTCAGAAGACTGTTATTGCTTCCCATGAATGGTAAAGGAATCACTATACAGTACAAGGCCAACAACACACGCTTCTAAATCTAAAAACTGCTGTTTACTCAGAAACCAAAATTAGTTAACTTTACTAGATCATCATCATATCTCAGCGTTTCCTTCAGTCAAGTTGTGGTTGAGTTACAGTTGTATTAAGGCAAATTACGAAGCCGTTTGGAATGTAACAAATGTGTTTGAGAGTAATTGACCGGTTAAAAATTACACTTTAAACAGTAACCTCATTATGACGCTTGTGTTTTAACTTTTTTTAAAAAGACTGTACAATATTCAAAACGTTAGTTTGTTTTGTTGTTTGAGACGACAATTTATGATTGCTCTAATTAATTAATTAATTAAGTAAGAGAAAGATCGCAATTGATACAATTTAACTGTGTAATTTAAGCAAAAGTTATGAATTATAAAATACTGTATGCTGTCCTCACATTTGTATTTATTTTTTGTATTTACACAAAGCATACACACACAGACACGGAATTCAATACACCGATTGGGTTGCTACGGTAATTAATAATGTCACTGAGACCCATGACTTACTTGGGCAGGGATCCAGTCGACAGGTTCTTAAAGCAGCTGGTTTGGAGTCCAGACAGAGACCAATGGTGTTGTCACGAGTGTGACAAAGCACCGGCCTCTCCTGGGTCCCGTTCCCACAGGTCACCGAGCACTACGACAGACAGCACAAACAACAATCTGAGTCTCACTTCAGCAGATAAAACAAATGCCAGAGGTGTAAAGAATACCAGAAATACATACTTGAGTAAAAGTGTAGATACCGTACTGTGAAAATTAATCCATTAAAAGTTACAAGTCACCAACTCTTTGAAGACTTGAGTACAAGTCGTAAAGTATTCAATTTTAAAAGAACATTTTACTTGTGCTCAAATGTAATTCAATAAAGGCTCAAATGCGATTGGACTGGAAAAGTTGCTTATGTTGCTGCGACTCAGTACAAAAAAGCCAAAATACTTAAGTAAAGTAACAAAGCCCGTTTTACTCAAGTACTTTACACAACTGGCATATGCACAACTGAACCACCGATGTCATCTACCTGCGACCAGGGTCCCAGTCTCCACTCAGCAGGGCACAAGTTGCGATTGCAGTCTCTGCGAGACTCTGGACGCTCATCGCTGCAATAACGGCTGCGGATGGACTTGAACTTGCCATCACCCAGCGGTTGGACGCAGCGCACCGAGCGCGTCTGAGTGCCCGTTTTCCCACAAGACTTACTGCATTCACCCCACTCTCCTGCCACCCAGCTAAACACAGAGTGAAGGCCACGTCAATCGATTTCTACTGCTTTGAGTGGCCCAGTGCTGCAATCTACTGGCCAGAAGTGTTATGTGCAGTCCAGTCGCTAAAGTAAAGTCACTGTACACAACTCACATGGGCTGAGCGCATTCTCTGAGGTAACAGTCTCTAAATAAGGGCGGAGGCTGCTTGATTTTCTCACAGTATCGCCGATGGACCATCCTCATCTCTGCGTTTTTGCGGCAGCCGTATCGTGTCATCTGAATACCTGCAATCACAGACTACTTTTAACACACAGTTTTAAAATGAAAAAATGGTTTCATGAAATGCATGCATAAATCATAATCAATAGGGACTTTTATTTTAGGGGGAAAATTCAATGTTTGAAGCAAAAAAAAAAAACAATAAATANTATATATATGTATAAATAAAAAAATAAAAAACAAGTCAATTAAATTCTGATGATTTTGTAACACTATGTTGAACTACCTCCTCCACAGGTCTTGGAACAGGGTGTCCATCTCTTTACAACCCAAGAATATGGCACAGCGTTATCCGGCACCATGTTATTCTCATTGGCACCGTCACTGAGTCTGTCATGGCCAGTGATGTACTTGATTGACACCTTCACTTTAGAAGAGCCATGCATTCGAATCTAGACAAATTAAATATACCATGAATGCATGAGGGCAGAAAAAGTATTGGTTTTTGTTGAAGAATTACCATAATGACCACATCGTTTTGCAGCGGTCCACTCGTTTGAATAGTGTCCTTGTTGTTTTTATTCTCATACTCCCATTCCAGACCTTTTTCAATCACAGAGCGTGTCTCTGGAAAGTCTCCGTGAGCATTGAGAAAGAAATCACCGGATGCCTTGTTCCTGACAGCTACAAAAAAAATTGTTAATAATTTATTAAAAATAAAGCAAACAGTCATTGTAGAGTTCAAGTTTTTAATTTGAAAGCAATCAGATAGAACACGCATAGAATAACTAAAACGNGATTAATTCAAATATAACAAAAACCGAATCCTTCCTCCAATACACACGCACATGGGTTAAGACTACTTAGGACCATCGTTCTAAACAGTGGCATGATATTAATAATAAAAACCCTTTCAGTAACAATTTGGTTTCATCCCTTTGGTCTTGTAAGCCCTAAAAAGACAGGGAATATTGCAAAAATAGTGATTACCACACAAAATTCATGGTGTCCAGCTTTACCTAAAATGTGAGATGTCCCATTGAGTTCCTGAATAAAGAGATGTCTCGCCCCCCTAGGAACTTCTAGCACTTTAATAACACCTATGTCAAAAACATATTGGAATTAGTACAATCACTTGAGTTTAATTATTAATCAAACTTGAAGCTAAGTACTTAAATAATGAGTTATGCATTTGCATGCTTTTGAACAGGTTTGAAACGGCTTGCTTGCTGTTACGCACCTTTCTTTTCCACAAAAGTGTAGTTAAACTTGTGAGTCCTGCATTTGGATCCGTCTCCACCACACACACCGCACTTGTCTTCTTGTAAAGCTGATCCAACCACATTATCACAGCCCACTTTCTAAAAAGACAGACACATCTTAAGCAACAGGCCGGTAAAAGTGGCTGTAAAACTCTCTTTCTCACACACACAGTGTTTTACCTCACAGTCTCCGTACACACACACACTGTAGGGATCTTTGTAGGAGCATCGAGTTCCCGGTTCCACCAGAGTCTGCATGTTGACTACAGCTCGGGTCTCTTTGGATTGACAGTATAATTTGCAGCGTTGCTTAGCTTGGAAAAACACAAGAGAAGGCAATAGTCATCAACATCAGGAAGATAGTGAAAATATAAACCAAACTACTTTACTAGACATAGCAGGAGAATTATTTGAGTGCATTATTTAAAAATATTGATAAAAACAAATAAATTATCAATTGCCTCATATCACCAATACTTCTGCATTGGAAAACACACAGCTGAGAAGATATTCTGTGGAATCCATTGCCTAAAGTGATTTAACAGAAAGGTCTGGTTAAGGTGACCTTCTGCAGAAATGTTCTTGTCTAGNATATATATATATTATCTAAAGATAAAAATAGGATTTAAAGTGCAGGTTTCTGAGCTTTTTTTTTTTTACCTGGTTAAATAAAGACTATTATTATTACTATTAATATTATTGTTGTTGTTGTTATTGTTGTTGTCAAATATACTTACGGTCAGGGTGTTCATAAGGCAGCCATTGGTGCCAGGTATTCTGATATTCAAACTTATTGTCCATCGTGCTACATTGCTCAGCTCTGTAATCATGGTACGAGTCCTCACACTCGTGAATATTACAAATCTGGAACTGATAACTTGGACCAGAGCAAGAGCGTCCTCCATTCGCTGGACTGGAGAAAGAACAAGAAACTCGCTAATTGGTCTAAAGTTAAAAAAAACAAAGAGACAGTTTATACGGTTTACAAAAACAGACCAGCGACTAAACTTACCGCGGATTGTCACAAGCTCTTGTGCGAAACTGCAGTGCCCTTCCACAAGGGCGAGAACAAGCTCCAAACTCACTCCACATGCCCCAGTTTCCATCCTTCTTAATGATGTCTGGAGTCAGCCACACACAGTGGCCCTTAAAACAGTGCTGGAAATTAAAGGAAGACATAAATACAGAAGGACTGGGAACATGCACATCTCCGAACGTCGGTACCTTCCCATCTCCACATGTTGTGCCATCTATGGGTGGTCCTTTTTTGGTCTTGCAGAAGAAGGGGTTGTCAGGATGAGCACACCAGAGCTGCTTGCAGGGGTCAAATGTGCGATACTGTAAGAGAGAGAGATATGACATGGAAAAATTATCCACATATTTGAAAGAATAAAATCACCACATAAATAATGTTAAGAAACTTTACATAAAAGTAGAACAA
>SOMO01000041.1:569386-585291 GCA_028128575.1 Paedocypris carbunculus | reverse complement strand
CTATTCTATTATGTAAACCGATTACAAATCAACAGACAGACAGCAGACTCAAACAGGCAAAGCAGTGACAAGAAATGTTGTACGTTATGATGAAAATTATACAACAATTAAGTTGATTCCACATTATTGAACATTCATTCGGTCAAGAAAATCAAACAAACACATAAATAGGATTTTAAATATATTAAACACTTTGAGTTTCTTGATGTTACTAATTTAAGAAAAGATTTACCATGATCCAAAAAACTTTTAATGTCCTGCACTTAATCAACTGCATAACTGCTGTTTCACACCTTTTAGCAGTGGAATTTTAGCATCTGAAATTATAAATGACCACACTATTGCCAAAATAAATAAGAAAAGATCGAAATGTATTCAGCTAAACTCTATTGAGTCAAGTTAACTATGGAAAAACAATAACATTCAAAAAATGTCTTATTTCTTGAAGAGTCTCGAAAGAACTCAATACTTAAATTACAAAGAAATTAAAACCATTTAATTGAGCATTTTTTAATCAAATAACAAATGTTACAATATCTATAAAGTAAAGAGTTCGGACAAGTTCAGAAGACAAAATGAGACAAAAAAAGAATGTGCATTTAGAGTTCTGAATGTTTGAAAAATGAAGATGAGTTCAACAATGACTTATAATCTGTAACTTCAAGATTGACGTAAAGATGCTGAAATGAAAATGACTGAAATGAATGGAGCCACACGGACTGTAGAAGACCTTACCTGGGCTCCAGACGGACCCACCTTTTGCAGCTAAAGGAATGGTTTAACAAGACAGTGAAGTGCAGTACAAGCAGTGTTGTTTAGCTGGAAGTTTGGCTTTAGAAATTGTTCAAATTTCAAAAGAAGTGTTTTTAATAGCGGTGTCCGTAGCATTGCAGTCAACAGCAAATATAATTCACTGCGACAAGCAAGATTTCTGTTTGCTTAGGACCCTCACACTGTTAATAAAATCTTTTAATTTGAAAAGTGAAATCTCACGCCATTTAATAATCCTCAATTAACACCAAATTCTTATAAACGCTTTAATATAGAGATCACAAAATGCATATGTTCTAGTAGTTGAGTAGTTGACACTTTCCGCACATATGAAAAATAAGTCAGATATTTTCAAACTGTTCAACCATCCATGTACGTATTCAATTCATTTTACAATATTAGTTTCTGCATGAAAAAATAGCAGCACGTGAAATTCTAAATCTGTTTCACATAATAATTTGATCCTTGTGGATCATTAAACGGCGATATAGTCATTTCCTTTAAACTTTAAAGCTCTGATATGTGTAGATAAACAATTAGGCCACTAAACACAAGATACAGTATTACATAATAATGCATTATTAGCATGTATAATTCTCATTATACTGGGTCACAGCACTTGATTGTGAACCCAGCGACCACAAATGGTGATTGTTATGGAAAGCTGATGGCTGTCAGGGGGTAATTATACATGCTTGTGATGATTTTGCCATCTTTTTATAATAATGCATCATGTGAACGGGAAAAGGCCTTGCAGCATAGACCATCAAACTTACCGCCGTGCACATCATGTACCCAGCCCCGAAGTCGAAGCGACACTGTTCGTTCATGGAGTAGTGCAGTCCGGGTAGCTGAGGAAGCTCCTCCCATGTGTGTTCAAACGGGTCGTCACGGAGACAATCATATGAACTGCACAGGAAGTGGGATGTGATTTATTATTCTGACTCCTACAAATGCGTTCAGCTGCATGTCTCTACTAACTGCAGGTAGCGGCCTAGTTCCTGTTGACTGCAACGAGACCACTGGAACCGGTGGAAAGCAGCCTGCACTAGTGGGGCCATGATGCTCCCCATCTGCACCTCATCTCCACAACGGTTCCCCTGCCCATCATGCTCCATCCCTAACCTAAAGAGCACACACACACACACGAGTTAGGTTTAGTGATTTTTGAATAGTGAACAGGGAAAATTCTTACATACAGTATTAAAGGTATGTTAACATCAGTGGCAGGCACTCAGGGCCTTCAACACTTCTTTAAATAACTTAATAAAAAAGTACTTGAGCAAATGGACTTTGTTACTTACTTTGTACTCGTACTGAGCATCACAAACATGAGCAAATTTCACTCTCAACTTGACTACTTCGAGTATTTGTACTGTTTACTCCTCTACATTTTAATGTTCTTTTACCATTACCTATCACATTGTGACAAGTCGGTACTGTATATTTTTCTACCGTGGTTAATTTCTTGGGCGGATGAGACAATATTGCCATCTGCAGGGTGTTGAAGGTACTGGATGCTATTTATGAGCTAAATCCCATCAACGTGAATTAGCGGTTGCACTTTTTGCACATTTGAGTTGAAATTTTGCACGTTTGATTGAGACTGACATTTTTTTTTTTTTTTTTTAAATCTATTTTGTTCTGCCATTTTAAAACATTTAGGTGTTAAATTTAATTTCTATATTATGAAATAAAACCTCAATAAATGCAAAAACCTCATAAATACATAACAAATAAATAAATAAAGAGTTTCTTTCCCCATTTCCCCCTTGCTGTTTTTGGGCCTAAATTCAGAAAAATACTGGATAATAGGAGGTGGTGAAAAATTAACATTCTTTTTTGGTGAGGAATTGGAAGCTCTTATAAAACTGTTCCGGTTACTCACCCTCAAGTAAAAAAATTATTATGGCAGCGCTACTGGAATGCAATATGAAATGTAGTAAGGAGGGTGGTTGTGGATCAATTTTGCTGATCCGTGATGCACGTTCTTAATGGTCACATCACATCTGTAGCTTCAGCAGAAAGGGATTTACGTATTCACTCCTGGTTTGTTTGTTTGTTTAATAATAAATAGTACTTTTAATAAATCTTTTTAGTGACTACAGGAGTCTGTCTGCAATGCATTATCTCGTCATACTGTATATATCTGCAATGCAATATATCTTCAAACTGTTCTGCATGTTAAGATACGTTTTCTAACCATATACTATTAGTTTTTCAGGGTTAGGTTGTTTCAGACAAAGCATTTCCGAAGGCCCAGATGTACAATGAATGGCCCGCCACTGCTCACACGATACTCACACGTGGCCGGTTTCATGTGCCACCACAAACGCTGAAGAAAATCCGTCCTCGTGGTTTAGTGTACAGCTCCGAACAGGATGACACATGCCCGTGACAGGAGCGTAACCTAGCCAAGTATTCAAAAACCCTGGTTAGGCTCTTCCATAATCATCATCAAACCATCATCTTCATGCACACACACTCAGGCCTCTCCAAGAATGTCTGAGAATTATTTCCACGTCATGAGCTCAACAGGGTCAGCGTGGCAAGCGCTTACAAAAGAACACTGTGAACAGAAAATCTGCCGCTAGACGTAATCGGCTAATCTCCTGCACAGCATATTTCAGTGCGATTACTGATGATCTGCGGATGTGCGCAGTACCCTGCATCCCAGTGGGCCCGAACTCTTGACGGGTGAGGAAGATGGCATGATCGTGGTACTCCTTATCTGTTGCATCCTTCCTCTGCTGCTCGAAAGCCCAGCGACACACGTTCTCCAGACTCTGAGAAGGGTTTCCCAGTTCAATGAGGCTTGATGACTGCAAGATAACAACAGAAACCACTCGTTTTCATAGACCGAAAGGCACAAGGTCAAGAATCTGCTTTGCAAATGACCAAAATACAAGGAAATATTGTCGTCTCTACTCTGATTTTCTCTTCTCTACAATTTCACGACTTGACAGAAAAAAACTGTATACTGAAACTATGGTCAATTTTCTTAAAGCATTGTTCAACCTCCCATACTGTAAAACACAATTTTTTTGTAAAACAATGCCATTTCTCCACTACCATAAAAACGCAGTATTACATTTGCGTCAACATTTTTGAGGAGACATTGACACAGATGTTACCAAAAGATATAAGATTATCAACCTCACTAGTACAATATTGTTTGTGTCAGACAAAAAATTAGGTAGTTTGACTAGTAGTTAAACTAGTTGTTAAATAAAAGCACACGTGTATGAAAGACAAAGTAAACATAAGTTAAAGTAGAAAAGAACATCTATCTGTCTGTCTTTCTGTCTACTGGCCTGCCTGTCTTTGTGTGTGTGTGTGTACAAAATGTTTTTGAATCGTTCAAAATACACCTTTGTATTGGAAGCTCAGAATATTTCAATAAATGTTTGGAAGTGGATAAGAAACATCTTGAAATATTTAACAATAACAATGCTATTATTTAGAGTTTTGTGCTCAAATACACAGACGTAAACACTGCTGGTTTTCTTCCACAATCTGTGTGAATACTGCAGACAAAAGTGTGTGGAGAAACATCCACGCAGGAATGCACTGCTGTGCTGTGTTTTGGATGACGTGGCCACGAGAGCAAAAAAGAGATCCTTTCCAGATGTGTGTCCTGAAAACGCCTTTCTGTCTCAACTTCACTGCCTTGAAGTTCTAACTGGGTCGTGAACTTTGAGGAAAACGACAGCTCATGGCGCTGTGATGCCTGTATTGTCCAGTAGAGGGAGCCTCCGCCGCTGCCAATGAGGCTCCGTCCCATGGGAAAGAGGCTGATGGGATGGGAAATAACTCGGCACTCACGCTTCATAGCACAAGTGCTTTTACTCGTCACACTTAATGTGTGTGTAATTTCAACACATCAGCTAGTTAACTACTATTAAACATAATTTATCACAGCTCTCCTGCTCAGTCGACCGACATCAGTCAACAACAAAGTGATAAACCATTAGATCTGGCTGACAGAACATGTGACAGCTAATGAACTATAGATATCTGCTTCTTATTCTACTCTGTTCTGAACGTTTTCTCACCACACACGCCGTTCTCTCTGTGGGTTTGGTGTCAGGGTCTGTTCATCTTTTCTCACACTAGGTGAGCGAAAGAGTGGAACAGATGCTAGGAAGAGACTGATGTTGGAGCCTTGTTGGAGGTATGAAGGGTCACTCGGTTGATCGGTGCGTGCCGCTGCCGAGAGCAACGGTTTCCACGGTAATTGGGAATGATGGACAACCTGCTGGCAAGACGGGCAAGGCTGCATGCTGATGGGGCGGCGGGGAAGACGACTGGCATGGACGAAGCAGGTTTGGTGTGGAGAAGTAGGAGAGAGAGACAGAAAGGTGCGAGTTGTATGTAGCGCTATAAATTAATAAGAGTCGAGAGCGACCTGAGGATGCGAGTGAAGACAGGTTTGGGAGGTGAGGAGTATGTGTGATCCATAAACAAGATGGAATCGAATTCAAATGCATCAGGGGCAACACTGTGTCTAGCAGGATGTAAACAAACCCCTTGGTGTATGCCAGTGATGCCCAAGCTGCTGCCCACGGACCATATCCGTTCCCTTGTGGAATTTATATTTCTATTTTCATAATTTGGAAGAAGAGGTTATGACTGTACGCTAATATTAGAATAATTTCCAATGCTACATGACCTTCAGATGTCTTTGAAGGATACATTTGGAGAAATATATCTACCATTTTTTCATGCTGATTTGTTATCAATGACTTTTCCCAATTAGCAAAAGAAAAAAACTCAAAAATGGCCACGGCGTTTGTGAGCACATTTGTTTGTGATCAAACTTTGTTCATTATAAAGAGCAAACACCAAGTCACATTCTTACATTACAGACCATCATCTTCATTCTTTGCTGAGATTCAATTTTATCAAAGTGTGACCCAAACATTGTGAAAGTGATTTATGAAAAACAACTGAAGATGTCACACTAATAAATTAAGCGGAGATAATAAGAGAGAGAAAAAAAAGAAGACAAGAGAGAGAACGAGACAGTGAGAAGGAAAGGCAGGGAAAACGGCAAGAGAGAGATAGAGACAGAAAGAGAGAGAGAGCAAGAGAGATAGTGCCAACTGGCTGATGAGTTCATGTGGGACAGTTTGCATTTTAAGGACTTAATCCTAGAAAGACAAGGCCAGCAGGACAATCACCACAAATCAGCAGAGGAAACGCCATCTGCCTGACCCACCACAGACCCCTGTCTCTCCACCTCACCTGCAACTGCAAGTAATCACCATGTAACCCTGCACACTATCTGTCACGGAGGAAAGAAATCCATTTATCATAATGGTTGGGGGTGGTATGGTGCCACGGTAAGAAGAGCGAAATTTGAGGGCACCGCAGTGTTGTGAGCCATTCCTCACGCTGTGTGAATTGACATTTGTGGTAATGGTGAGCTCCGTTGCAGAGATAGAAAGGTGATGGATTGTCATGTTTAAGTGGCTTAAAAATATCTTCCTTTGCTGGTTACAGATCCAGAAAGGCCTGCTGCGGAAAAGATGTGTGATCCGCAGATTGATTTAGAGATTTTGGTGCTAAATTTACCATTACCGGACAGTTCTTTTGCTTCAAGAAATATAATAATTCAGACTTTGCGGGAAATGCTTCTAGCAGTTCATCTGTAAGGCCACATTTCTTGGAATTGACTGAGAGCTATCTTCCGCCAATCTACCATCGATCAAACACACTGTTAGCTTAGTCTGCGGGTTACAATTTAAACCTTCAAATTATTTAACCATGTCTAATATAAAAACAAGACAAAACTTGGACTATGGAAGAAGGCACAAACTCTATATATGTGGCCATCACCATCAAATCTCCAATTATTTATTGGAACATTATTTGGACAGTACGAGAACCAGAGATGTGGACAACCATGACAAGATTGTGTTGGTGCCACTTTATGTAACACCATGCAACTAATAGATTAAAATTAAAATCTCTAACTTTAATTATAAAAAAATGAATGTCAGAGAGAGTCTTATAAAGTTGAATAAGAAAAAAGGTTATTTTGCCTAACAAAGTAAAAATGTATTAAACCCGAAGCTCAATAATCAGGTTAATTTTACTTCAGTCACTTAGCAGACGCTTTTATCCAAAGCAACTTAAATTTTATTTCCAATTTTTTTCAATTCAGAAAATTCCTGCTTTCCCTGGGAATCAAACCCATGATATGGTGTTTCAAACACCAGACTGAGCTACTGGGAAAGGGAATTTTTGATTCAAATAACAGCATCCTGCTCACTGCCCACTGCTCCCGGTTTGTGTGTGTAACATTATTCAACATGCAGAGTACATTTTCAACATGATCCCTCGTGGCCATACCGACAAATTCACCTCACTTTACTTTTAATTTACACTCATTTTGGTCTGTTCGACTCTACATCGGTTAGAAAAAGTAACCAAATTATTCAGAATTCCAGTCAAAGTCTGTCAGATTGAAAAAAATGCATTGAAAGCTAGAAACACCTTTTATAAGTATATCTTCTTTCAACAACATGTATTACATCGGTAATAATTACAAAATCAAGATTTCCTGTGAAATTTGGCCTCGTGAACAAATTTGGAAAAAATATGACCCACCAGGCTAACAATAGCGAGATTAGCTCTAGAATGAGAAACACTTTAAATGTTTCCTTTCAGTACGTGTGACTAAATGAAGAGATGAATAAGGAGAATGAGTAAAAACAATAACTTTTGCATCATAACGCTCATCTTTCCGAAACCAGGTCTCAAAAGTCTTATCACTTTTCAAACTTTATCTTCTGACCTGAGAACAGCATCTGCAGAAAGTCACAGCATGAGGAGCAGTTTGGTGGGCTGCTTATGAATGAGACCGGTTCATCATTGATTGTTTATCTTGCATTCTTGATTCTTCTTCCCAGAATCCTTTGCTGGGTCCCAGAGGGGAAGTGCTGGTGTGTGTGTTGGGTTGGGGGTGTGGTGCACAGGGAAGGCAATTGCATAACATCAGCACTCCGTGTGCTTTGGTGTTGAACTGTGAAGGCGTGCGACTTTGAAAACACTCCTCTGGGAACCCCGATGCTTTTAGTTCCCGGTTTGCTCAGTCCGGTGGAATAACAGGCCTTAGGCCATGATGAGCACCCAGAAGCAGGGGGTGGGAGAAGATGTACATGTAAGCTTAGATAGCTATGTTTACGTTTTTCTGCAGCTGATGCAATATGTCAAACTGTCATGATACGCAAACGGTGTTGGAGGTGCTAAATGGCTACAGACGGAGAGACAAGTCATGTGGGAATTGTTCATAAAGTGGAATCTTGTTTTCTTGCAGGGAAAGTCCACACCTTCCATGTCTTTAAACAAACACCCTTGTCTTTAATTGTGAGGTTGGTCTGTCTTGTGGTTTTCCTCATTAGCCCCTTTCACACAGCAATCCCGGTAAACAGACGAAAAATTACCAGTATGACTTTACCGGTAAATACTGTTCACACAAGCAGGCCATTCCATCTTTTTACCGGTAAAGCACCCTTCACACAGCGTTTTCAAAATACTGATATATTCTGTGACATTATTAACTGGCGACATCTTTTAAACAGATGCGCAGTAATTTTTTTCATACGTGACGGTGTCACTAACTGTTCCTTTGATGTGGCGGCAAATCTTTTCATCCGCCCCAATTAGGAGAAGTGCTTCAATTTTTATGTCGTTTTTCTCACCTTCTTGGCATCCACCAAAACAATCCGAACTAGCACCACGTTAATCCGGGCGCCGAGAGAGTGATCATGATAGATCTCATTCACCTGCCAGAAAAGACAAACAGTGTTACAACATAAACTACTTAAGACTGAATAACAATTGTAAAATTGTAAATATTCTTGTAACACTAAAAAGGAAGGGATCAAAATTATCAGACAAGTTATCATTCTTAACGGTTAAGACGGTTTAAAAAAAATCTTCCAAGCAGCTACTGCTAAACGGTCTATTTAACGGTCTATCTAAACTTCAATTAATGTATAAACTAGTAAAAAACTAACAATTACAGTAATAAATCAATTAAATACTTTGTTCGTACCAAAGAATAGCATAGCATTCACGTCCAAAGTTATAAAAGGTGAATGTACCATGAAATAGAATCCCACATACACACACAAGCGCAAACAAGCAAGCAGCAAATCCGAGCCGGACCCAATAATGCTAAGAAGTGCCTTTTTCATTTCCCATGATTCTGCAGTTTGACTTCTCACCCCGCACCTCGGCCATCTTTACTTATTCCGTTTGCTGAAGGATGGGCCTAATGCACTGTGGGAAACGTGGCTCCCAGACAGAGAGGGAGACAGAGGCAGACAAATTGGTACAGAAGTTCAGACACGGTGTCCTCTGCCGCTCTGGAAGCCTACTAATGAGACACTGAGATGTATACACAGCCAACAATAATGAGATTTCTGATGGACAGACAGTGGGAGGGGGAGTGTGGATCAGAAAGCAAGACCAGGAAGAAGAAAGGGGGTTTAAAAGGGGAAAAGGACTTAGACAGCACCCGCTCTCCAAAGCTATGTTTATTTCGCATCTTCGATTTTCCCGTTACCAAGCAACTTCCAAACTTCAGAGTGGGGCGGGGCTTGTCGATCTCTTGTGCTGCCTCTCTGTATTCCTAGCGTTCCCTCTGCACGTCCTGTCATTTCTTTTGAGTGTCAGAATGTGTTTTGTTTGCACTGTCAGCCAGTCACTTTCTCTCGCTCGTGTCGTTGTTTCTGCAGGATGCTTGTTTTCGCAAGTTGCAAATTTTTGGAATTCCTCGTCTCTTCCTCATCAGATCCAAATCAGTGTGTGTCTGTCACTGCCAAAAGATGATCTTTGAAATAAGCGTAGCTTTTTCCCTCGTTCTGCGCCAAGATTTCTTCAGAAATTCTAAAGCGCAGCGCTCTTGGACACGGTTTCCTTAGTAACCGTGTTAATACAGATGACTGGTAAAGGCACCGATGACTTCCAGGTGACCATGACTCCAGGGTTCCCAAACTTAATGATCGTTAAACTGAAGCACAACTTGCAGACAGAACACACACTGTGCACTACCACGGGACTCTGCATTAGAAGCAGTGCATGACGGGACATGAATAGATATAGGAATTGAATCCTGTGAATTTAACTTCTAAAATCTCGTAGTGTTTGCNCATTAGAAGCAGTGCATGACGGGACATGAATAGATATAGGAATTGAATCCTGTGAATTCAACTTCTAAAATCTCTCGTGTTTGCTAGAGCGCCAGAGCTGTTTGTGAACAAAGTGACGTTTTTTTAAACAGTTCTAAATGAGTTTATGTCTTGCAATTACATTTTCATGCTATTTTTGTTGCCATGAAATAAGGAATTAGATTAGTGCTTCGCATTTTCCTTGTGTTTTTCATTTTTTGCTTGCAATCTTCACATTTCCGTTGTAAACTTTTATGTTTCAGATTGTATCCATTGTACTTTTGTTATTGTACCGTTACTCTGATTGGCTGGCGCAAATGTGACTGGCAGCAGTTGACTATCAATTGAACAATAAAAATCCAAAAACAAGGAACTATTAGTTTCTCAGAAAATAACGTTTGATATTTTTGGCATAATCTGATTCCATACAAACCCCCCTCTTATGTTGTAAGCAAAAAATACAGCGTTGCAAATTGACATTTAAGCAGCTTTGCAACTCATTTTCGTCACCAAGGTTTAGTCTCACCTGAAATAGATTAAAACTCTTACGGCCCCCCATCACCACTCTCTCTATGTTAATGACTGTAAGAGAATAGGTCTCATTAGTACGGCTCTGCTTGCTGGCCTTGTCAAGGAGCACTGGGTTTCATCAGCCTACAGGTAACTAATGGAGACCTAGAGGTCGGCAAGTCAGAAAATCATTAATATCCATTAATAATGCAGCGGGGTCCAGCAATGTGGCTTCACTGCTTTAGTGGAAGTAAAGGAAAGTGAGAATAGCCGAGGCTACATTTATGAAGGTGAAAAAGGCACGGAGGCAAAGCGTTTGAGTATATGTGGTTGTACATTTGAGCAGATGATACTGACACCAAAAGTTGAAAAATAACTAAAATATTTATACTTTATCTGTCCTGTTATAAGCTTTGATATTTTTAGGTGTTCGTTTCCTAAGGGGCGTAACCCTTGTTGTCTTCAAACAAATGCTGCCTTTTGCCAGACAGGAAGTGCACTTAAAGGGAAAAACACATGGCTATCAATACAACGTTGTAAAACCACATGGTAACATTTTAGAGGTTTCATAAGTAGTCAAATAGTAGTTTATATTTGTGAATCTAAAATGTAAGTCTATACTTTTTGTTTTAAATAAACTCTAAATATACAAATCTAAAGAAAGACCTTAGAAATAAGATGATGACGACCAAGTCCTGCTGAATCAGGACTGTGCACCAACTCATGGTTCCTCATTCAAAAGAATTGGATGTGAACATTTACCATTGATTTTGTCTGACTTCCCACAACTATTCTGATGATTCATCACAGTCTGGTTTCCGTCTATGAAAAGAGTGCCCAATCCCAGCAGATTCTAAACTGGTGGGTCTACCAAACCCAGTTATATTTTGGTGAAATCTATAGAAAATTTCTGAGATATTAGGATACACAATGTTATACAGCAATTTCTCAGGCTCATTATGGAATCTCTGCCATTTTCACTTGACATTTGAGGCCATTATTACCTGTCTGACATTTGAAGACCAGAACAAGTGCTGATTACATAGCACTACGCCCATCTGTACGTCTTGTTTACTCCTGAGGAGCGATTAATTTAGAGGAAAGCAATTAATATCGTCGACTTTCAATTCACACAATTAATGCTACATACAAAGGTCTCGGCTCCATTACAGACTCTCTGAGCCATTCACTCACACAAATGTGTGAAATGGGTGTGGGAACACTCACGTCATGACTGTGGCCAAACGTATAAAACAAGTCAATCAGAAAACTAAGAGGTTTAAATAAAACTCAGCCATTTCAGATTGTGTGTGATGTGTTCATTAACTTTAAATAGAGAACTAAAGTCTTAATCTTTCAGGGGAGGAAGAAAAGGTGAAGGACGTCTGATTGGTGGATTGCAAAGGTGGGCGTAAATCAAGAGGCCTCCAGATCTTTTCAACTCTGGCTGACGCATTGATTCCTCATCATTTCCCATGGACCTATTCCGGCAGCCAATAAATTTGACCAGATTTAAAGAAGAGCTTTGCACACTCTTAAGTTAGGCCGGCGCAAATAAATAGGCCAGTTCTTTGGGATATACACAAACAAGCTCCCACAAAAATGACCACTATTTACAGCTGCTTTCGTATCTGATGTGACTTGATTTTATTTCTAACAGCTGTACTTATTCAAGTTGTCAGTTTTTATATGCTCAGAGAGAAATATGTTCTCATAAAAATAGCAAAAGCTCCTAAAATCTATCCCAGGGTCCTCAAGTTAACACACGTGGATGTAAGCATACTGTCCTCATTTGTTTCAGTAACTTTGAAGTCCTTCTTAAAGAATAATAAAATTACACCTACAAAGGTCAGAAATTGGAACAATCCTGGAATTTATCCACTTCAAAGCGTTAAAAACGAATAAATAAAACTATAACACAATGGTATGGTAATCATAGGTGTCTATTTTATTGGTGAACCCACATGACCCTGCTGATCCCTTTTCATGTCATGATGCTCCTACTTATAATAACAAGCCAAGAGAGCGTATGAGGCAAGATGGAGGAAAGTCAACATTGCATTGCGCTGAATTTCAAAACTAAGAGAAAACTATATGAAAAAAAAAATGATTCAGTTAAAAATTAAATTAAAATGTTTTTCCAGATTTTTTATGTGTTATTTAAACATATTATACATAGGAAGGTAGGAAGAATACATAGGAAGGTAGGAAGATAGGAATGTTCTTTCAGACATTGTGCTTAACACAGTGATATAATATATAGTTTAAGACTAGTGCATTTAAATAACGTTTTTTAAATATTTGATCAGTGGCTTGAAATAGAATATTGTTTGTTAATTTATTTTGTGCCATTTTGTTTTAGCGTGCAAAATCAGGGGTCTCCCTTTGCCCCACGTCTCATTTGGACCATCAGTGATGTAACTGATCACTGAAATGGCACCAGCAAATAACCATGAAAACACGAATAAAAATGCAGAGGATTTTTCTACTCGGAGAACAAGTACTGACATTTACACACACACACACACACACACACACACACACACACACACACACACACACACACACACACACACACGCACAATGCAAATTCAACAACAATCCCAAGTGTGCCACAATACAAATTATCACATTCAGCCCTTAGAGGAAAACGGCAGAAGACAGTTGGAGGAAACGGGTAAAAATCGACTTCATGATTTCCTCCCTTCACTCATCGTCTCCCAGAGAGAGAGGGAGACGCGCCTTCCAAAAGTGAGCAAAGAAAACTTTCAAGAAGAAAGCAACAAGAACTCAACGCGTGGGAGAGGTTTCTGTTTATCTGTTTTCCTGTCATTTATTCCGAATGCAGTGTTTGAAACACCCCCTAGGATGAAAACGAGAGGCAAGGAGACGGCAGTGGCACAGCTGCAGAAATTGTTCTGGGATTTGTGAGAACTGGAGAAAATATGCAATATAGAGACAAATGGGTAGTTTGGAACTGATTTTTCTCCAGATCTCGCACTTAATTCAAGATGGAGTGACCCATGATGTATGTGCCTGGCTTTACTTCACAATTATAGATTATGTAATACCTGGCAGGTTGGAGTTTAGAGTCAAGTGTGGTGTGTGTGTGTGTGTGTGTGTGTGTGTGTGTGTTTAATTTGTGAAGATTAAAGGACAGGCAGATGAGAGCAGTTCTGTCCTGAAGCATAAATTCCTTGCTGGCCTACCATCACAATAGAAAACATGATGCAATTCTATTCATATACAGTATACATATATACATACACACACACACACACACACACACACACACACACACACACACGCATATATATATATATATTAGGGCTGTCAAAGTTAACGCATTAACTCGTGCGATTAATTAAATGTGTTTAATAACGTCAAATTTTATTAACGTCGTTAATCGCACTTCCGGTTTTCCGGTATTTCTGGTTTTTGAGTTTCACTTCAAAACCATTTAGTATTATTTGTACAGTTTTTTGCAATGCTGAAATCACAGTGCACTTATAGAAAGAATAGAGTGCAATTCAGTTATTTGCAGTCTCTCAGACGACTGAGTGCGCATGCGCACTGCGCACAGACCATATGTCGGACTTTTGTTCCTTTAGATAAAAATGTGTGATCAGTCTTTTCAGCTAGACTAATTATCAGTCCAATACTTTTGCCACACAAATATACAAATACATATCCGTTGTCTCTTTTCCTCAAAATAAATTACTTATTTCTTTTTTAATTATTATGACCGGCTTACCCATTGTTTTCTTTAGTCAAAACAGTATATTACAGTATTTAAACAAGTGTTTATTTTGTGTTGAGTTTACATTAATTTACATTTTACACTTCAATATTCAATATTACAAGATTCTATACTTGTTCATGTTATTAATAATTGTTAATACTAAAGAATTATTAATAATAAATTAATTATATATATATATATATATATAAACGCTAACTACGAGACAAAAAGCATTAAATTATATCACCAAACAGTCCTCAACGATACAAAGAGGCACTTTTGCTACTGCAGTTTTGCTACATGCTACATGCTACATCTACTGCATTCCTGCAATGGGACCCAAATTGAAAGCCAAATTTCAGAAAATCAGTATCCATGTTCCATAGAGCGTAGATGTTCAGAGATGAAACCAGCGCTTTAACACCAGAGCTAAAATGGTTTCAAGACTCAAACTAAAATAAGAAAACCACCAAAATATCCCAAAGCGAACACTGGTGTTTCACCACCAGCCGGTTTCATCTCACTTGTTTAATAAAACGCCATCTTAACCTTTTACAACTTCCGCGCCATTGACGAGAGTGGTTTCTAAAGTCCTTAGAACGTTCTCAAGGCTAACCCAAAGACAGCACGCCGTGTGGGTGGCACAAGTACACTTACAATATTCATAAGAGTCAGGAGGTACTTCTCCACATGTTGCTGCCCGTGAAACTGCACCACGGAGTCGTCCACCCCCAGCAGAACTTCGATGTTGTAGGCTCGCTCCGGGGACTGTCTGCGAGCTCGCCGACTCTGGTTAACACTGCGCTCCACTCCCTGATAAAGCGTCTCCAGGTCCAGCAGTCTACCTAGATCAGCACCTGTAAAGAAACCACCGGCAAGGTGAATGTTCAGACAAGGGAATGAGATGGGCCACTAAAGCAGACCCAATGAGGTGATGTCCTCATTGGTTGGACAGATGGTCCACGGAGAAGAGATTGAAGGAGATCTATCATCTAGTCTCCATCACCCAATCAGCTGGGGGCATCTTCTATGCTCCAATTATGTAACGTTTCCAAGGCAACCTGCTCATGGGTAAACCAACGCTTGGTGCCGACTAATATTAGCTCACGCGTCACTTGCTTATTGGATGATAATCCAGGACCAAGAACAATATTCATCATCCTAGAATCAGTAACATATTATGACTCTACAGAGCCAAGATGGAAAAACCCAGTAGACTTCCAAATAAACCGTGGAAATATGTTGGAAATGGAGTTTTCTTTGTTACTGTTTGTTGCTATTGTTGTTTTTACGAGGTTTGGTGGGGCTTTTAACTTCCTCTTACCTGCAGGTGTTCATTATATCACAGCCCGTGTCAGCAGATTTTCACACAAAATTAGCAGAAAGACTCCCCAGAAAAACCAATTAACATGTTCTTACCTCATGTCACCTATTCAATTATTTTATTTGAAGATGACCTTATTTTACATTCGGTGTTTTCTGTATTAATTTGTTATTAATTGATGCATTTTAATGCATTGGTTTCTTTGGATGAAGAAAAAAATGCAGAAATCTTGAAAAACCTGTCACACTCGAGCACTAGAATGTGATTCAAACCATCTTGTAAACATTCATTTTTTAAAACCTATTCTTAGTCCTACAATTTACAGACAATTAAACAAAGAATCAATTGTCTCCCTATTTTCCTAAATAATATATTT
>SOMO01000041.1:506509-519681 GCA_028128575.1 Paedocypris carbunculus | reverse complement strand
AGTACTACTTGCTTGACTTTCAATGTGAAATTCTATTTATCATAAATCGCTCATATTCTGGGGTGAATTGTCGTCAACGCAGAATTGAGACGTTCTCTTTAAGCCGGGGCTTTTACTTTGCCTGCACAAGAAGCTACAGATGATCTCAGGCAAATAGGTTGATCCAAAAAGCAGCAGTTCACACAGAGGAGAAACATTACTGTCGCCAGAAGATTGAGTCAAGTCAACAGGATTCCCTTCTACTAGGCAGTTCCACCAGGATGACTGAGAATCTCCACAGCCTGAAATATTCCTCAGAGAGCATATCACTGTATGATCTATTTATGACCCTTTGCTAATTCATGATATTGGGAAGCGAAGGCGCCTTCTATTGCATAAACAGCAACGAATTTTGTGTAATCAAACAAAAGTATTTTCACAAATGTATTAGAATGATTTTGCAGATCTCTAAAAGAGCAGGTTGTAAATTTTTTACATTCAGTGGACATTAAATGATTTGTTCTACATCGCAACTCAGATTCATCAGAAGATGACTGTAAAGTGACTGTAAAGTAGCAAATGACTGTAAAGATCATATTCATTATGTGTACAAGAGTCAGGGATTAAGGAATAAATAAGCATAGAAAACAAAATCTGTAGGGTTTGAAAAATTCACTTGGTTGTACTCTAAAGCAACTAATCGAGTTTTGATTTCAGTTCAGAAGGTAAAGAGAGTTTGTCAATATGGCCAAAAGAAATCAGAATTGTACTCTGCGTTTAACTATCCAATGAAGTCACATTTACATAATTGAAGAGAACACACACAGACCTGGAGCAGTGGGCCGCCTTAAACTTGTTTTGTCACTTAAGTGATTATTAAATCATTTTTGAATTGGTCATTTTTTATTATTTGATCATTCATTGTGTGTAGAGAAAATCTAAACGTAGACAAACCTAAATATAAAAATATGTTTTTGTAAACGAATTGACACCGTAAACAAAATTGAGGCTGCTTATCTGATCTTACGTTTAATACGTTTCCACATATTGCAATCATGGTTTCCTTAAATCACACAGCGCCACCACAATCACACAAGCATCAACACATAAAGGCCAACATGGCTACTCACCAAGCCATCGCAGTTGCTAATAGCTACAGAGGCTCCCTGTACGTCCGTAATGTCCCCCACATACATACAGTCGCTCTTCAAAGGCTCGTAGCGTATGCCACCAGACTCCTGCCACTCCATCTTGGCTCCGGGAGACACCAGTCGCGTGTTGCGGCGCAGACGTAGGTGAAATTCCCGGCCGAAGACGGTGACATTGTAGTAGAGCCGGTCAAGCTTGCCTTCACCGGACTCAAGGTGGTTGCGGTCGGCCATTGCCGCCTCTCTTTTCCAGCGCCTACGGAACTGCCCATCTGCTGGACCAACCGAAACTGTATGGGACAGGAAGCGGCCTTCTGCATCCGTAAGAACAGGCTTCACCAGTCCATAGTCCCCCAGAACGTGCTGCAGGGAATCTGCGGACACACACATTCAGTGAAGTTCCTTCAGTTTACATGAAACTTTTACATACTATTTCCTAAAACAAAAACTGTGCCTCTTTAAAACTATGCATGGAAATGTTTGGGCACAACTACTTTAATGAGAATGGAAAGCCATTGGTAAGATTCAGGTGTTTGTGAGAACCTCTGCTTTGACACCAGATCTGATTACGTCTTCTTGGACAAATATGTGCTTTTTCACTTCGCTTTTTATCGTACATCTGCATCAAACAATAAAACTTGAGATGAATGTCATTCTCCAAAAGCTTATGTATAAAACTGATGATCCAAATCTTCGGCTAAACTGATTCACCAGACGCCTTACGTTAAAAAAAAAAATGAAAAAGAAAATTGTCTCTTGGTTTGACAGAAAAAGAAAACAGCACTTAAAGCAAAATATTGTACAGGCATAATAGTATATACTGCTTCCAACAATGTGCAACACTTGACCTGTACAGATGAAACCAGAAATACATCCATGTTGGCAAATATTGATGCCACCTGATGCCCACAAACCCTCTCCAAAAACATGAAGCACAAAAGTCTAAGCGGATACACAAAACGATTGCCTAAAATATTAAATCACTTTTGTCACTTAAACCGAAGCCAGACAAGCAAAAAATAAGAAGAAAGTTCTCCTAGCCAATTTCTAATTTCAAGTTCTAAAGAGTCCTATTAACAAGGACGTGGTGTTTAATAATTGGTAAACACTTTCGGGTGAGAGCAAAAACGCAGCGATACATTGGAACCAATAACCTGCAAATACTTCCGCTGCGAATCGATATCAAACGAGCATCAGTCAACGATCGCAAACGCTTCGGGAAAAAACGGACAAAACATGCNTTCTAAAGAGTCCTATTAACAAGGACGTGGTGTTTAATAATTGGTAAACACTTTCGGGTGAGAGCAAAAACGCAGCGATACATTGGAACCAATAACCTGCAAATACTTCCGCTGCGAATCGATATCAAACGAGCATCAGTCAACGATCGCAAACGCTTCGGGGAAAAACGGACAAAACATGCACGCGACACTAACGAGACCGTTACAGCTGCGCGTGATGAATTTCACACACGTGAACGTACACACTCCATAACAGAGCTAAACAAGTCAAGAACCGCTCCTTGTACGCTATCCCAAACTGCATATATGAAAAATTAGGAGAATTAGATGTGCCACAAGTTTCTGATAGACGGGGATGGGGACGGTACGCAAGCCTCCACATCTGAGCTGATGCGCACCGGGGTGGTACCGGTCAGGACGTGCCTCAGTGGGATGGAAGTGTGAGAAGGTAAAAGCAGCCGCACGTACCTATGCTACTGGCGATATAAAGGCTGTTCGTCTGCAGAAAAATCGGAAGTGTGATTAGCAAAATAATTCCGGCCGAGAAATCCATGGCAGCTCCGAACTGCGCAGGTAAGAGAGACGGACTTTGGGATCCAGCGTGTTAAAGTTCCCTGCGCGACCAGCCACCGCCACGCCAGCAACAGCCGCCCGCAACTTACTGCAAAGTGCACTAGAAGAGAGCTCTCCCTCACTCTCTCTCCCTCTCCCTCTCACACACACGCACGCACACACACACACACACCCTCTCCTTCCTCACCGCCTCTTATGAGGTTTCTCCGTCAACACCTGAATGCGCGCACACGAGGGCTCGTGTAGCGTTAGAGATGCGGAATCGTACAGCCAACGCTGATTTACTGTTGTGTGTGCTTCGGTCATTTTTCTTAGATTAAAATCGAGGGACTAGAAACAAATGTTGTTTAAAGTCTGCAACTTTTAGAAAATAAATCCTAGCCGTGAGAGGTGTTGTTGTTGTTACCTGACCTGTCCAAACTTTTTCGCGGCGCTTCGTCTGGTTCAAGCGCAACCTCAGCTGGAGCAATAGCGCCCCCTAGAACGCAAGCGGAGATTTAGTCTAAAACAGCCAGACTACTATTTATTAGTAAGCACAATTTCTAGATTAAAAATAAGTGTGATTCAAATAGTTTTAGTCAGTACCGTTTGTGCAAATTGACAGCAATGGTGGTTGTTTAGTCAAAACGAAGAATTGCAATCACCAAGAATGATGCTTAAGCAATAATCTCAGGTTAGGTTCACATCACACCACACCACACCACACAATTTGCTCAGAACAATTAAACTAAAATGTGTTGTTTTTCTTTTATAAGTTCAGGTTCAGGTTAAAGTTGAACTGTTGAGGGAAGTTGGATCAGCTGATAGCTTTCCTAAGGTGTGGACAGAGAATGTCCTTGGGAGGGTCGTACACATGGCATCAATTCGTTTGCATGCATTAACATGCTTAATGAGCAATGGGACAGATTTTGTTTTTGCTCTTGAAAGGTTAGGATGCTGAGCATCAGGTTTAGTGTCTCGGAATTCATCTAATATAGCCAATAAATGGCTCCTAGTCCCGAAAGTATCGGTGTTGGTGACATCTTGAAAAACACACGTGCTGCTTACTTGATTACAAGCTAATTAAAGCCAAGTTAATTAAAATGTCATTATAATGAAGAAATTCATGTAGTTGTTTTAATCTACCTGTATCATGCTTCTGGAGACGTGTCATTGTTTCGGTGCATTAACATTATTAACATTGAATTAATAATCCAACTCACATTAATTTTCACTAATTTAAATGCTTGGCAATGCATGGTTGGGAAACAGTTAAACTATTAACATGTTAAAGCGTTTTCAATTACACACATTCATATAATTGTTCCTATATATTCCTTATTGTTTACATATTAAATTATTATTTGTGTTTATTAAGTGAAAAAATTCCAACTTCATCAGAATCATCCCCAGATAAACCATAACGCCAAGAGTATCTCAAGGCCTGAGATGATAGGCATGAAGACCAAATTCCTTACATTCCACACATTTTATTTCAAACACTTCTTAGTGGCAATGTGTTCAGAGGATACCTGTCTCTTCAACAAGCAATAAAACCATATTAAAAGAAAAGTGCAGGAAAGAACTCAAATGTCATCTGTCAGCAATTTCTTTCCAGATTTGGTGTTCATCAGCTAGGAACACTTTGAAGGGGCTTCTGACAGTATCTTTACTCTGTGTTGTTGTTATTGTTGTAGTCTAGAATTGGCTACTTTTATGAAGGGATAAATAACAAAAAGTAATGCTACATTTCATAAATGATTAAACCTTCAGAATGGTTTCCAGTAGTTGACTGCCCACTTTATACATCTGGAGCATCTGCACTGGCTTTCCAGGCCACAAATTTATATGACAAAAATATGGTCCCAAAGAACCATGGGTTGAACATGACACACACAAGACAAATGAGTTCTGCACAAACAGAATCGTCCTAAACTGGTGAATGGAAAAAAAACAAGATGCCAAAACTTCATAACAAAAGTCAGCGGTCTGAACCATGGAATGCAAACCTTCATCATTGGAATGTAAATGACGGCTTTTCAAATAGTTTACATGGAGCGTCTGTTCCATCTTTAAACTGACCAAGAACACAATGCTGCAGTAATTGCATACCTAACAGCACTGATATTTTTAGAGCCAGCACTTCAATAACGGTTGCATTTCTGCCACATGGGAATGACCCTGGTGGCCGCATCCGTATAACCCAGGCATTAGACTTTAATTAGTTTGCTCACAATTCTTTAAAAAGGCCACGCTGAAGACACTTATCTTCTGACTATCAGCACAATTGAGGAATAACTGATCTTGTGAAAATTGGAAATCTAGGTAAAAATGCAAAAATTTGCATGTTCTCATAGGACACATAACACAAATGCTTTACATAGATTCTAACCCACAGACTGGGGTTGCAGACTTCAGCTTTACTGAATGAACCTTTACTGCATTTTTTTCAATTATAATAAAGATTAAATCATTTCGACAAAAAAACTCTTGAACCTTTTGCCAGAATTTATTTTACACAATAAACCTTTGTGACATAATATAGCAACAATAGTGGTATCAATTTGCTGATTTAAATAACGCAGCAATTTATAAAATAAATATTCACTTTGTTCCAATGACTACTTATGGGACATATTATGTACATATTTTAAGGAAACAAAATGAATGAATCCAACAAAAGGATCGGCGCCGTTCTATTACATGCAGAGCAAATTCAGTGTCAATAATCTGTCGCTCTTCAGAAGCCTTGTATTACGCAACATGATACAAAAAGCATCTATGAATACTTAATGACTGATAACGTTTTTCACCGAGCAACACTCTGACATCCTGTGCAGACAAAAAGCATCTACAGGAAAGTGATTTTCAGTACGTTTTTCAGAAGACCACCAAAACACCGCCACATTTTAATTTTATTCTAATCTTCTCGGTTCCACAGGGAGCATAACATGTAATTAAACTTAATGGAATTGGCCTGCAGCTAAGGTGAAGAACATCTAGCTATACTGTACAGAAGCCCACTCAAAGAATGGCTCCGTCAAAAATCCCCATCACCTCACACATGTAAACGCTACTGTTTAATAATGGCAATCAATTCTAAATGTCATATTCCCCACTTTAGGGTGTTTGCAGTTCCGTGTTTAATATTGTGCAAACAAAAGTTAATATCCTACTGCTTTCCTCTTATAAAACCATTGTTTCTGGTAGTGCAACTGTTTGCGTGCTATGTTCCTCATTAGGTACCATATTTGAGGCTTCCAGAATCAATTCAACTGCAATTCTGAACTGAACTTGGGTCGGTACAACATGTTCTTGCTGAATTTTCCAACAAAAGGTGTTAGTCACTATGGCACAGCGGAACAACACAGGGCATTATACGATGACAATAGATGGCAAGAACCGTTCCCTCAATCTCACCTTTTTCCGTTCACTCTCTCTTTCTCTCCATTTTCCCTATTTCAAACCATCTCCACATGTTGCCTTTCCACAGCAGGTTGAAGCCAATAGACATTAATCAATACTTCCCTGTGCATTCTGGAACAGACCCAGTCCTTTGAGACCTTTTGCCTGTCTATCCTTCCTCCTGACCCATTTTCCTTGATTGATTTTCTCTCTCTTTCTATCCGGTTTGGTTGTTTTTGAGTGGGCCTCCATCACTTTCTGAAAGTGTTGCATGATACTGGAGGCGGCAGCTTTGTGACAATATTTGGCAACTCGCGTTTGTTTTGGACTGATTCATTAACTTGTGCATTTTTTTCTATTCATTCATCTGCAAACAATTTTGAGATGAATTGCAAAGCATTAAAGCTCCATTAAATTAAAAGCCGTAAAGTCCCATGGTGAAATGCCACTCTTGATGCAGTTCCTGTAGAGCTTTGCTGTGACATTCAATGCATTATTGCATAAGTTTGTGCATTTGGTGGGAGCAACTAAAAACGCGTTACAATCAAGTTCTGTAAGAAAGCAAAATGTTTTATGGATTTAATGTTTTATAAGTAACTACCGTAATGATGTGATTATAAGCACCCTGTGAATTTAAGCACCCTTTATTCTTTTTATTATTATTATTAAAGCAATCATTAACGCTTTTGAATTAACTACTTACTGCACATTAACTTTACTACAGGCTAAATACAGCAAGATTTTCACACGTATTATCTCCATGACTTTGTGCTGTATTGCTACACAGTGGTGCTGTGAGACTGAGAACATGTTAATCTATTTTTTTTCATAACTTTTTCCCACATTTTGCAAGCACAGTCCATCTGTGTCCCGCTCTCTCCCTTTGCCACCCATGCATGTTTTGCCAGAACTCATACTCTCATATCCCTCTACACTTATAAAACCACCCACACTCAAACTCATTTTCTCATCAAATCCTATTTGTGCCCATAACTACAAGATAAATGTGACACGCAGCTCTGAGATAACAATCTCACAGGACCCCACAAACCAGATTTTCAAATCTTTTCAGACAAAGCAGAGCATAAAAATGCACATGTGAAACATCTATGACTCTGCTAATAGCATTTTAAAAGCCCTTTCAAAATCCTCGCTCGATAATCACATGCTGTGTGAAAAACCTCCAGTAAGGTGGGTTCATTTCAGTTTACTTTTAACATTTCAAGGACGTTTTTAACGGTTTTTAAATGTCTACTATGGCTCTGGGTACACAACAACCACATCTTACTAATATGACAAATTTTTGAAGAAAGATTACACAATTAATTACAGTCTCTGATTTACATAACTTTTAAATGCAAAAAAATCTCTACCATTGTCACATTTTTCTCCTGTGCATGAGATTTTTTTTTTAAATCACCAAATGTATTACGTAATAAAAAAATTGTAACAATTAAGAAAACATTTAATTGATTAATTATAATACACATTTAAATATACATTACGTTACATTAAATATACATTACACATTACAGTACATTTAAATATAAATAAAAATATAATGCAAAATAAAGCAAAAAACTCCTGTTGTGATTTGAAAGATATGCCATATTTGTCATTTACATCTTTACAAACGAATTGCACTTTACAACTAGCATTACAACTGGAAACTATTCAAAATATTTAAATAGTCAATACATTATTTTATTGTTTATGAATTTATTTAGCAGTTTTAGTAATAAGTATTATTAAAATAAATGTAATCCATTAAATAAAAAAAATAAAGTGAGTATTTCTTTTTTAATGCAAACGTTATGAAAATCAAATATAGTAATTTAAATTATACGTGAAGCATGTGGTGAAATTTCTGGAATCACAATTTGAATAAAAAGCAGCCGTTTACTTTTTAAACTAAATACAATGTTTACCTCTTCTGGTAATAACATAAAGCGCACAGTGTATGTTTCATCCGCCCACTCAATCCAGGGATGCTCTGCCTTTCACCGCACATCTCAATAATCTCTGATGCACATGGCAATCTGTAACAATAAGAATCAGTTACAGGAAAGGAAATCTAAACAGGTTCCTGAAAATCCAAGAAACATTTCTTGTGTGTGTGCAGTGTGTGTGAGAGTGTGTGGAGTCAAACCCTAATTTTTTGGGTAACAACAATTAGACAAAATGTCTGTATGTCCGATGTATGTTTAAAACAGTTCATATCAATGGTAAATTCTGATTCAAGTTAACCAGCAAGTCTAAGTATTTATTTATCATTATTACTGATGTGGAGCCAACATTTATTGTGGCCTAGTGGTGGTGTGCTAGAGTTCAGGTTCCCATTATGACAAATTCATCTCACTTTTTCTAACATAATTCAAACGCGTCTTATAATTGCGGATTATCTTGTTGCTTGTCTCCACCAATATTGTTTCCCATATTCGTCTTTAGCATTAAGCGCAAATTCTTTCTCTTTTGTATATACTCATCTGCCTCTGTTAGGTACACTTTAATGACTGTTGTGATAATATATCATGATTTTATAATGTTAGTATAACAAAGTTGCTGCAGATTTGCCAGCTGCATATTCATGATGCAAATCTCCTCTACAAATCTCATCCCAAAAGTCTCTACAGGATTGAGATCTGGTGACCGTGCCAATGGAACAAGTCTACAATGATTAGTGCAGGTGACTTAGGTGTGTGCTATGCTGCTGAAAATAGCTTTCAGAAGATTTCTCAAGGATCATAAAGGGATGGACATGGTCAGCAGCAACACTCAGGTTGGTTGTGGTGTTGACGTGATGCTCAATTGGTTCTAATGGGCTCAGAATGTGCCGAGAAAGAAATTCCCCACACTATTACGCCACCAGCCTTAACAGTTGATACAAGACAGGGTGGATTTCATGTTGTTGATGCCAAATTCCGACCCTTACTATTCAAATGTCACAGCAGAAATTGAGACTCATCAGACCAGGCAATGTTTTTGCAATATATATATACATGGTGTTGTCTCTTTGGCTTTCTCCAGACACTGAGACCTTGATTTCCTAATGCAGTGCCAACTATTCTTTCATCTGGAATGTCGGGCCCATTGGGCAAAGGATCAGTTCTTTCCTCCTTGAGCCCAGTACAGAGGCAGATGTTTTTAGCTCAGGTGTGGCACGGAATTTAACAGCTGAAGCCCATGTTATGCAGATGTATGTGGTGGTTCGTGATGTTCTGACACCAGCCTCAATCGCTTGTACACCTTCACCGGCCCCTATATTTTCTGTATCTTTGACACTCCATTATACTGCAATCTGTGATCAACCAGTTTCTATTCCTACTGTTCTTGATTGTTGTTGTTGTTGTCGTTGTTAATATTATTATTATTATTATTGTGCTTTGTCCAGTTAGCTAAGGGCCCCCAAGCAAATTCTGCCTAGGGCCCCCTGAAGGCTTGGGCCGGCCCTGTACACAGCCATCAAGTATGCAGTCTTCCCCATGATTCTNATTAGTTTTAATTAAGAAATTGGATAAAATTTTATTCATACTCGGAACATTCTCTAAGCACAAACAAACATACAAAAACCTAATCGACACCCAGCATGTGAGGCTTCCTCTGCTCCCCGAGGCGGTTGGATCGTGGTGATGTCTAAACAAAACATGATCTGAATTCTGGCTGCTAGAATGTGTGATTGAATAAAATGTCTTGACATCAGTCTTTCTGACTGTCAGACCGAATTCGCCTTTTCTGTGAAGTGTGGTTCATCGCCTCCAGCCAAAAGTAGGTGATTATTCTAGCCGGAGAAGAGAAAAACCCAAAGGTTTCCAGCGTCACAGAAAGTTCAGACATTTGGCAACAGTGTGTGTGAATTTTAATTGCAAAAACAAAGACTTTTACCCTTGTCAAAATAGAAATGGACGCCTGTGTGAGTTGAATATCCCCAGTTTTAGAGCATTTGGACCTTCAAATCTTTTGTACAATCAAAGATTGTGTACAAAATGTAAATACGTACCTTGTCAAATCATCTTCAGATTTCAAGTTCATTGAATTAAAATCTCAATTTCAGAAATGATTAAATGGGACAAACTGTTTAATAAAGAACACTTACCAAAATGTGAATACAAAAGAATACAGTGGACAATATTATGCAAAAGGAATCTGCAACAATTTCTGTGCATAAGAGTCAAGGCCAAAATAATCAAGATGACAGGAATTCCTGTGACCTTCAGGTCCTTTGACATCACTCACCATCTAAAACTCTACAGGTCAAACAAAATATGTTTTGATTATTTTGCCAAGTCTCCTTTAAAATGGACTGTGGCAAAATAGGAAATCGTTATGTGATCATACAAGTTAAAGCACAGAAAATCTGAGACATCATATCACCAGAAAACAGAAAACAAGGACAACCCCAAGTTGTTATCAACACTCAGTTCAGAAGCCTTCATCTCTGATGATATGGGATGAATGACTATGTGTGGCATGGGAAGCTTTCTCGACTAGAAAGGCGACATCAGATGTATATCAAGAAGGTCAAGAACAGCTAATGCAGTAATCCAGATGTTGTCTTGTTTGGGGAAGATCTTGCATTTTCCAACATGGTAATTCCAGACCGCATACCTCATCAGTGACAACAGGATGGTGGCTTTGAAGGATCTGATACTGAAATAGCCAGCCTGCAGTCCAGATCTTATTGTGAAATTTCAACAACACAAACTTGGAGTTAAGATAATTGAGATTTAAAGGAAGGGGACTTTTATTAAAGAATGTCTGTACAGCATTTTGGCATCCTGGGAGTTTCCGGAGAGAACTCTGGTTCACATCACCATGAGAGCATTTATATAAGTATAAAATCTGATAAGGATCTCATACATATCAGGGAATATGTGTCTTACATGGTTTAATTCAGAGTGATCTAATGTCAGAGTGACCCAAACTGTGAGATGAGCAACTACAAGCCTGCATTAGACAAGAGTGGGGCTGCATTCCAATCCTTAAAGATGGGGTGGGCATTTATATATTTTTTTTTTTCGGGGGACCACATGAGAAAAGAAAAAAACTGCACAATTATAGGATTGATTTCACACAAGACGGTAGTAGTATTTCTTTAAATACGCAATTAAAGTACTGAATTAATAATTGTTAAATTGCATTATACATGACCAGAAAACCACTTAACCAATCTATTTTTAGTTAATGCATAAGATAAATAACAAAAACTTTTTTTTTTTTTTTTTTTTAACTTTACACGAAGCAGTTGAGGTGCTTTGAGAAGACCCTGGTGGTCTTGTAAAGCACTGACAAAATAAAAATTATTATTATAAAAAAAAAAAAAAAAACGCATTATTATTATTATTATACTTGTTTTTTTTTTCCTTAAATGGTAATTGATTTTTATTCTCATTTAAAAGATCTGGTATACAATTTGTATGGTGTCCCAACTTTTTTGGAATTATCTTTAAATTGAAATAATCTCATAATTAAATAAGTCATAATTTGCTTTTATCTTTTCTATCAGCAAATTCAAGTGACCAGTTGAAATCATTATTGGTATAAAATGTGAACTTTTTGCAAACACCCACAATGCAACACAAGCTGGGAGGCAATTATTATGCAGGTATAAAGAAGGACAGAACAAACTGTACTCAAAACTAAATACTAAACTCTCAAAAAAAAAATCTCTCAGGGAAATCACAAAGCATAATTTTAGTTTTCGTTCCACTTTTGATCTGGCTCACAAGTTCCAGCCATATTCCCCTCATGATGTGCTGTTGCCCAGGCTTCCACCTGTTAGATAACAGTCCAGGAGTTACACAAGCATCACAGGGGAGGGACGGAGATGCTCCATTCGTGGCCTTATCAAAGATCAACAAAGTTTAAAAGGTCGTTTATGCTATACTCTCCTCCTCTCTGGTTCTGACACTTGGCATTTCACTGATCTTCTACTCTAATTAAAAGAAGAGGAGATCGAGAAGAAGAGTGAAAGAAAAAAAAGTGTGAAAGGGAAGAAGAAAAAAAACAAGAGAAATAGTTGCCAAGGAATCCGTCAGTCTATTATACCTGCAGTCAGAGGAATGAACATTCCCTTCCGGAGACATAATTAGATATCGCGGATAGACGGCATCACTGATAATTAAATCTTTCATTTTGTTTGTTTGTTTGTTTTTGAGGAATTGACATGGGAATAAAACAGAAGCTAATATTTGGCCATATAGCTCATGGATTTTATTTATTAGCAAGAACAAAAATTAGATATGCAGAATATTTATGAACAACTTGGGCAGGAAACAAATGCAGATGGTTTCATAAGAACAAACCCGGAGAAACAACTGAGGTCTAGACATTCAGGGTGGTCCCTTTACTTTATATTACTAAGTGGTATGTGCACCAGATTGGGCAGCTGCTGATCTTAGATTGCCAGATGCCAGCTGAAGCTGAGACGTATACACGGTCGGTTTCTCCGTGGACCCTTGCCTGGCCCACTCACCCTCTCAGTTTACTCTGTTCTCCGTGCTCACAACTCTGACCATCTGTGGACACCTCCATCTCAAGCTGCTCCCTCAACTAACATGATCTGAATTCATGTTGTCACTCAGACACATTCAGACCCTGAGAATATATATGAGTGAGTGAGGAAGTTTGCCAATGGGGCACTAGGGGCCATTTCAAAATTGTGCTCGGCATTTCACCACATAGTGGAGTGAACACACACTAACCTGGAGCAGTGGGCAGCCTGGGGAGCATATGAGGGTCAGTGTCTTACCCAAGAGTGAAGCCCACCACTGGACCATAACAGCCACCATATGTACAGATACTGTTGGTCTAATGTCACTTAAATACAAGTAAAAGTAAACAATTTTAA
>SOMO01000041.1:483013-501634 GCA_028128575.1 Paedocypris carbunculus | reverse complement strand
CATTTTTACACTTATTGCGCTCTTAAAAGCCCAACTAGCAAAGCAAATTAACAAAAGAATATAATTTCTGAGCTCGGGAATCTGTATGAATCTTGTTAAAACATGTTTTCCAAAAATTGACTGGTAAATAGCATATCATATAATCTTAATACAGTACTGTATATGTTTTATTATTATTATTATTATTTTATTTTTATTGACTGGATTTTTAGTTTGTTTATTGTGCAGATTATTCTTTGATGAATCACAGCAACATGCTATTGTTATAGTTAAATTGTGTTTTTTTTGGCTGCTGAAAAACTAGAAAGTCCCAAAAGGATTTTACAGTCAAACCAGACTATAATGAAAAGGCACATCTTAAATAGAATGTTCGAGACCGACCAAAACCTCAAGTCTGGGACCAAAACTGACACCAGTGGAATTGACGGCGAGGTTATAACTGAAACAGACAAATATGAGTGTGTGCATGTGTGTTATAACTTGATTCCTGGCTAGGGAATAGGGAAGGGAAGGAAAACAAAAGTACTTTTATTTTGCCATTAAAGAAGAAAGGATTGGCTGAACTTTACTCCATTCTAAACATTCTACATTTTTTCACAATTCTTTTACGTTTCCATGATGTCAGAAACATCATGCTTATTCAGATAAAAGTGAAGTCTTTTTAATGTAAAGAAAATGTTCTTACTATTCGGTTTAGCATTGCTCGCTACAGTTTTAGGTGCAATAATGTAAGTGTGCATTTGTAACTCATCCAATTAGAATACAGGACTTTGTAAATGAAAGAAAATCAAGTTTAACAAATTAAAAGGTCAATTTAACAACACTCAAATAAATCAGTTTGTTTTTGTGCCGTGTTTTTGAGAGGCACATATTAATGCCAGATGGTCGTGCAAAACAACATTTTCTTTTCGCCAACAATAATCAATCTGTCTTAAGTTTGATTATTAAACGTTCAGTCCTATTAGTAAACTTTTCGTGTTTGACTTTTCTGAATCTCCAGCAGTAACTGGAGCAGCATCATGTGTGTTTGGCCAAACTGCCTGGTACCCATATGCGCTGCTTTGGGCTGTGATCCCCTCCACGAGCACCGGCCTGTGCCAGATAAACACAGACAGCGAGAGTAAAAGCCTGTGTCTCACCGACTGCTTCTGTTGATGGAGTCTGACACACGGCAGCAGCTGTAAACATCTGCACAGCACTGAAGGCCAGAGGCTCGAGATGTTCCTCAAAGCAACACAGTGTGCCGTAAATTACAAAGGGCGCCTTCTCAGCAATCAGCCTTGAAACTGCCAAGACACAACTAGAATTTATTACAATTCTAAGAAGAAAAACATGCAGCACAATATGGGCTGATAGAATACTAAAAGCTGGTGAAACGCACCAGTGAGAAGCGTGATACAGGTGCAGGTGAAGAAACAAAACCCTGTGTTTTTGAAAGAGTAGATGTGTTACTTTGTTTTATTACCCAATTTGTAATATAAGAGTCTAATAAAAGCAGAGGTAGACATGAAGCTTGAGTGACATTCAAAATCCAGCCCACTGCTTTTTCTGTTACGGGATCACAGGGAGCAATCCCCAAAGGCAAGTGGCCAGGAAATCGCAGAGTGGCACACGCACATTTTGTTGTGATTTATTATTTATTTATTATACACAGAAGCATACACAAACATGACTTTTCAGGAATTTCCTCAAACATCATGCAAACAAAAAATGCATTTTTCAATTCATATACCAACATAAATATCAAATATATACACTTGCGGTCATCATCTGTTCAGTGTCTGCTAAACAACACGAAAAAAAACACAAATTTGGATCCAGATTGAAAATCGGAATAATGTGTTGTTCTACTCGATGAAAACCCTTCTAAACTCATATTATGAGCAAATAGGATGCCTTTCACAGAGTACGGATCACGCTGACCATGACTTTTGAAAGCGTGTTCCTGACTGCTTCTACACAAAAGTGACCTGATGTCTAGTTTACAAACATGCACGGCCTCGAATATTCTTTTCTTACCCAAGCCGTATCCATAGAAACGAGTAGGGCACGTCTATAGGTGTGCAATCACAGCAGGTACAAACACTTTGTCCCCTTGTGCATATTTAAATTCTCCTCGACCGAAGATCTGGTTCCATGAAAATTCCCAGGCCCAGGACCTTTCCAAATTACTTTAAGTAAATCAGGTGGCATTCTTTCAGCAGAACTTTTCTCACACATTTTCTATACACTATTCTCTTAGCATGCTGTCAAAATCCGGTGACTTATAAAGTAAGGAATTCACTCCGTGTCATGGGTTTATGTTTTTCGGGGACATAATGACAGACATGTGAAGACGCCATAACAATGTTCACTGACATTTTCAGCTCCGATCTTGTCAGGCTTTCAGAAAACGGAAAGAGAAGTTGGAGCTGCGTTGAAGTGACAAAGTTAATTAAAGGAGCTCTGAAAGTCACCTCCAGTCTGGGTGGGGTGGTGGAGGTCTTTAACATTCTGCCGTTATGCAACCGGCATTTTCCACCATCTCTTTTACGCGGGAATGGATCATGACCTTTTGTTCACCACAGTCCTGTTACGGTGTTTTCCTGTTCTCACCCACTAACAAACAATTACAGTAATAGTGGCAAACAGCAACAAGGCTCCAAACCGCAACATGCTAAATACTGGCAAATGTTGCTAACAATCAATGAGAAGTTTGAGCACGATACTTATTACAGAATATATTTTAATAAGGTATGAGAAACAAAATGCTGATCATTTAAAATTGGAACTGGTCTTTAAATAATACAAAAAATCAACACTTGAACACATACAAAGACATGCACAAACTAAAGATTGTTGAACAATGGCATTTCCATTGTTCAAGGATCCAAAACAATGACATCTGCCTCACATTAGGCCTTGTAGAGTGACGCTCAAAGCAGAATCTGTAGATGAATATTCACACAAAAAAGAAAAAAAAAACTATTTGCCGTTAACTTACTGCACATGTGTTTTTCCTATTTTTTGCAGAATCCAAAAAATAAGTTAGGAAAACTTGTGTCGACGATCTTGACATTTGAGCTGTCAGACGTTACACACATAAATCTGACGTAATCCCTTAAAAATATGAGCTACAAGTCGCTACCGTAAATGTTTACTTTTTATTATTTTTTATAAATCTATCCCTATAATCTTGTAAATTATTATTTGTCTGTGTGTGTTTATATACTGCTCAAAAAAATAAAAATAATACTAAACAACACGCCCAGGACCTGAAGAAAGATTGTTCTTAAATGTTCTTATTAAATCTTTTTTTCTTTACATGTTTTGTGCTGACAACAAAAATCACACAAAAAAAGATCATGATCGGCAGATAAAAAAATCGGCAGATAACGATATCACCTCGTCCGCCCAAGAAATGAATCGTGGTTGAAAACCACGTGGGCATGTCATGAGTAATGGTAAGAGTCTATTCAAATGTGGAGTAAATGCATACACTCAAGTACAAATACTCAATCAAAATGTAGTATTTATGTTTCTGATACACAGTACAAGTAGTCAATTAAATCAGGTACTTTGCATCACTGCATTTAAACTTAAAAGGTTCTTATGGGAAATCATTGCAATGATTAAAACCAAGCAATGTTCACGCAACGTCCCTCACTAGCACTTCTAGTACTTACTAGTACAACAGTTTTTCAGGTTACAAATGTCCCTCTTTGGCAAATGTTTTTCCCGAAACTGACATCACATTGCGGTCCAGTTACACTTTCAGTCAGTTATTGCATTCCCTGCAAATCAAAACCACAACCATATACCACCATCTAAAAATAAATCAGGAAAGAAATTGAAAACAAAGCCGCTCATCTGCATCAGAGCAGGACCCCGAGTCCTGCAACACGAGTTTGTCACCATACTAGGACATTATGCTGATCATTTGATATTTGTTATATTGGTTTATGTATATGCATTATATTGTATATTGGTTAAATATTTGAACCTTTGACTTTATAGTTTAAGTCCAAATCTCAGGCCATTACGTGACTTTGGATGCCAAAACTGAAGAATCAAAATCACCAAGATAAACAGAGTGTGAACAGAAGCACTCAACCTGGTAAACATAAAGAGTAAAACTATAATGTATTTGATGTGTCGTACAGTTGAAAGCCACACAATCCTCTCTGAGATTGAATGCAACCTACGGCACTAATTATTATGTGCGAACAACGAGCACTATTTCAAAAATCAATGGTAATAGAAACACTTTAAGCACTGTATAGTTCTATCCAAACAAGCCAACGCTCTTCAATCTACACCAAAGGACGTAGGGAGTTTTTTCATGTTGCACATTTTCAAACCTATAAAGCACAAATAAAGCAAGCTTTATACATAAAGACAGTGAATAAAACAGAATAACGTGAGGAACCTTGGGGGAAGAGGGTGACATGATAAAGTCTTGCAGAATGATGGAGTGTTGGATTAAGGGCGAGCGAACGCGAAGACCACCCGACCACTCATCAGTCATAATGAAAGAATGAAGGGGCTCATGGTGAAGGAGACATTTTAGAACTTGGTCGCACCACTGGAAGCCCCTTAAAGCCTCAGCTGTTGTTTGTGGTCGTCAAGGCAACATAAACCCTTGTGTTTCAAATCTAATTTCATGGTTGCTGTGGAGCGCAGGCCTGGCTCACCCCTGACAACAACTAATCCCTAAAAGTTCAGGTAGTCCTCTTTACCAAGACAGCAGAGCCATCATGAGAACGTACAGCGGAACACCAGTACAGACCTTCTCGGCCCATTCCCAAATTGTTTCCTGGGAATTAAACCCATGACTTGGCGTTGCAAAGTTTTTAGAAAACGTTATTGAACATTATTTCTCCATTATGTTCAATATGTACAAAAACGTAATGAGCAGGCCAAAACGCAAGAAACAGAGCCAAGAAGCCAGAAGGTTGTAGCAGTGATCGCTACTCAGACTCGGGCAACTATCAAAAGGTGGCGCTATAGCTCACTAAAACGGCAAGTTACAACTCTGAAAGTCTTTTATGGCCATAGAATCTATATCTTAAGCCAATCATGCATCCGGAATAAACTTGTGCTAATTTGCACAATGTTTGCATAAAATCAAACCAATGCAATGGATTTCAAGGTCTCAAGAAGATGTATTAAAAATGAACCTTAAAAATGTTTTACCATTAAATGCAATATAGCGACACTGCATTATTTAATTGAAAACTTTGCTTTTCCGTGGATTCGACAGTTGACCACAATAGGTATTCATGAAAAAAATAAAAAATCATTTTTATACGTACATGGTATCGTTTTTAAATGGTTCTCAATGTGACCAAATCGGCACTTTTAGAGCAATAAATAACATTTACTGAACCTTTGCAGCAGTCGCGGTGAAACACAATGATGTTGTCGTAATCTAAAGAATGAAAAAGGACGTTATCAGGCATGACATCTGAAAACACTTAGTTCGGGGGCAAAAACCATCAGGCCGAGTCTGACACACTCAACTTTCCTCACAAACCCACTACTCCTGCAGTTAAAAAGCGTGAAGAAAAGATGCAGAATCTAAATTCCAACGTTTGCACTAGAAGTGGTTTTATTATAACTCCGTTTTGAGATGGAATGCCCAAGGCATCGCCAAGGCTCTGGCTTTTGGGTAAATGCACGTCAAATAAATAAACAGATCAAGATCAGATCAAGCCGTTTAGCAATACGGATTGATGATGTTTAAAGGGGCTTAGCGGTTAAATCGTAAAGATCCTGTTTGTTCTCAGCTCATCTTGGTTTATTGGTCTGCAGCAGCTCCTGTTTAAATGGCGCCACCTTATGGATCGTTTCAAGATTCTTAGATTTTAGCTTCAGTAACTCTTCGAACCAAGTAAACCCAAAGAGCCCAAGTTTAAAGAAACAGCCTTGTTCGGAACATGTCATGAAGCAGTAACCATTTATTATCAAGCACAGTTAGGAAAATATGCTATTGTAGAACATAATCCATACTGACAATCTCACTCACTTTATCTTATATCTCTAGTACAAATATTACACAAACCATTAAAAATGTATTGTTTACCATTCATTAATTTAGTATAATTATAGAGTATATTTAATATGTATTTGTTTATATCATATAAATGTGTATTATATGCCGTTTTGTTAAACATAGAGGATTTTTAAGTTACAAATGTGCATCTTTGCTGGTTGAGTCTTGAATGGTAAACAATAATTGATTGTATGTAATACAAAGCAGAATGTACAGTGTTGGTCACAAGAAAACTACAGAAAACAAGAGTCCACAAATGATTAGAGTCGAAGAAAACAGAAAATCTAACTTATCGCAACAGACTTTTCACATATAGAAGACACACTTCAGTGAAAAGCTTTGAAAACAATAAAGAATTAAGAATGATTTCAGCCATTAAATATGTGACTCTTACAGCAACCATGAGAAACGTTTTTTGAAAAATCCATCATTCACCATTACTTTATGTTTGGTAAAAGACTGCTTCACCATTCACTTCATTACACCATGTAAAATAAAAACATCAGCAAAAAAGCTGATATTGTGTTTAGAGTGCACACACCGTATACCTCATACAAGTTATGATTTGCATATTAAAGGATTTCTCTATAGAATGTAATGTATGACATGTTAAATGAGTTATACACCATTGAAGTGAAGCAAAAATCCATCAAAAGTGATGTATGTATGAGTGAGTATGTTTATAAAAAAGCGTTGACAAATCTTTGTTTTTTAAATAAAGGCTATGGCTATATGACATTATAGATAAAACACAATGCACTGTGGATTGCTCGACAATTAAACTGTGTTATAGTGGGATATCAGTACAGTATATTAAAATATACACCGAGATAATTCATTAAAAAAAACAAGTTTTTAATGGCTGCAAAACTCAAGCATACGTCTAAATATAAAAAAGTCCTGTCTGTTTACACTGCTGCAGAACATCACAGAAAAACGTGCATCAGAAAGTGCAAAGAAGTGCAAAATCAGCGATGAGTGCAAAAGCAAGACAGCAAGAACAATCATCTTTCAAACACGTTTGATTACATCTATTAACTTTGACCATTTGTGGTACAAAATATATAACAAAACAGCAACAACGAGCTAAAGGAGTAATAAAACGAGCATGATATAAAACAAAATCTAATCCAAAAGTTTACATGAAAATATTTAAGCTTATATCTGGGTGAAAACATCACTAGCTTCCAGAAAAGTGCTGCAGAAGTGTGTGTGTGTGTGTGTGTGTGTGTGTGTGTGTGTGTGTGTGTGTGTGTGTGTGTGTGTGTGTTAAACCCCCCTACAACACAGTAAGAGAGAGAAACAAAGAAATAAATAAAACTCCTGGTCCAAAGAATCTGCTTTAAAAATTTTAAATATCAGAATAACAGTGTGCAAAAAGAAAAGTGCAGTGATGTGAAATATACTGTTCTAAAATGATGGAAAACAAGTGTTTCAATGGGAAAGGATGCGTGAGAGTGATGAGTAGTGCTCGTCCAGCTTACACCATCTGGACAGTACGGAATATTGCACCATTGTTGGTACTTGGTAGAATAAAACATCAGGAGATGGAGCACCGATGTAAAGCACCGCACTCACAGAAAAGCTCTCAGAAGTCCTTCACCCTTCCCTCCTGCGAACCGATTCACTCGCTTTTCAGTCTGTAAAGCACACTGATGGTCAGACAGTCAAAGGTGGAGGTACAAGTTTTTTTGTACATCTATACAAAAAAATTAAATTACCGTATTGCCGTAACAAAAATGTCTGTAATTATTTTTCTGACTATAAAATTAAAATGTGCCCACTTAAAATCCTAAGTTAAAAAGTTCAAAGTTAAAAATAGAGGTTCCACCTTCTAGTCCAAATGAAAAACACACACACGTGTGCCTTATATGTGGACAAAAAGATTTGAAAAAAGGCGTTTATCAGTGGTGCGCCTTATACTGCGGAAAATATAGTGATATTTATGTAAACCCTAAATTAAAATTAACATCTTTGCTGTTTGAATCTTATTTTACAAAAAAAAATGGCATTTGTAAAGCCTCTAAGTGCTTGATCCTCTTTCAGTTTGAACATGTTACTTGGACAATGCCAAACACTCATCACGCCAAACAGTGTGTGTGTCTCCATGTACACATGTATGCTCGTGTATCTACACTATATTGCCAAAAGGATTTACTCACCACAGGGAAAGTTTCCTTTTCCGGAATTCCTAATGCACAGGGTTCAAGGGCCTGACTTCCAGTGTCTGCTCTACTTAATCCTAAAGGTACACCTTTAGGACCACTTAACAAGGACCACTTTTGGCATTGTAGTGTATACACACACACACACACACACACACACACACACACACACACAAAATCAAACACACAAATACATACAAGTACATACACGTCAATTTTTATCTAAAATATTTTTTTGACTTTAAAAAGCGATTACATCTTAAAACGAAAAAAAAAAATCCCTGACAAGACTACAAATTAAAAGAAATATACATATATAAAAAAATAATTTGCTTTGAGGTGGTAACGTTTTCATTATGTTGTCCAAACTGCTTGGGAGATTTTGAAGCACAACCAGATGCTGGATGACCTCACTACCTGTGCCCAGGTAAGTTCATCAGAGGAGCAAGACCAGGCCGGACCAGCTCCAGCTGTGCGAACAGGAAGAAGTGATCGGAGGGAATGTGAGGGTGAGGGCAACCCTTGATTTTGTGCTCCGAGAGCCAGTTTGTGTCCAATGGTCCGAGAACACCCAGTATTCGCAGTTGTGGCTTTGAGTAGAAGATGTAGTCAATCACACCCTAAAAAAAAAACAAACATTTTTTCTGAGAGTGCATTTCAGACCATGAGACAATTTGTGTCTTGCCATTATTTTGGATCCAATCGGGACATTTATATTCACAACAATATTCACAATTAAGCATTGATTTTACGTCTCGTCTACGCACTTTCTGCTATACTTGAAGCTTCTCCCAAAAACAAAAGCCACAAACAAGAAAATTTGACAAATTGGACAATTTTGACCTTGGTCAATGTAAACTCACTTTAAACCAAGGAATTGTTTAGGTACAAAAATCTAACCATAGGGTGAACCTGTAAAAACTCCAACCGCTGTAAAGCAGTTTTAAATTTTTTTCAAAAAGTTGACCAAAAACCATGACAAACTAGAACACCGGCTGATGACTCACCTTGAAGAGAGCGGTGTAATTGGTGTAGGTCATAATCTCGTTCTCGTAGGCACTCTTTAACTTGAAACCGTGCGTGATCCTTCCTTTTGACATGCTGTTGTTGCCATTACAGTTGAAGTTTATGAGGCTGTCGTTGTATCGCAGCTCCTTGAAGTCTCTGTGTGTGCAGTCCACGCCACCGGTGCTCAAATACTCCACCACACCTACCATCAAAACTCATCCTGTTAATGTCCTTTATTTTTGCAATAGCCTGTACAATTTCAACGGTGAATTTCATAAGTCGGCGCAATCCAAACATGGTTGAAATCTAAAGGCAAACATTTTCAGCGACATATTTTTCTAACTACAAAGTGCAGCATTATCAAAAGTAATTTGAGATTGTTTTCACATTTATAAGCATTTATAATACATTTTAAGAATTATAAGGGAAACAGTCAAATAAATTAAAACTAAAGCTACTGCAATGGTTCTCAAACGTTTTTGTTGGCACCCTCACTTAAAACCTTCAGAATCACAAAGTGTGTGTTTTATATTTTTTTAAATACAAGTATAAATTTACGAGTTGAGGTTAGATTGCGCCCATCTTTTGGGAAGCCAAAAACAGAATCCTATTATGAAGAATTGACAAATAAAACGTATTGTATGTTATGAAAAATATTAAAGAAATGATGTAACTACCTTTCAAAATCAAAATAAAAAAATAATCGCTAGACCAATCGAATAATCAGAAGAAAAGCTAAATTGCTTAGCTGAAAAAACATTTTATAGACAGTGCTTTAGCAGCAGATCTCAAGGAGACTGAAAACCCAATATTGGAGTTGTTAAACAGAAGTGTGTTCTGTGGGAAGTACAGTTGACCTGGCATAAACAAGCAAAGCACTGTGAAGAGTGAGTAGTTACAAGCTCGGTTTCAGATAAATGTATCAAGTTTGTGAATTGAGAAACCACTGTAACTTTCAGAATAACAAAATGGATGACCTAACCATAACCATAGCTGAGAATACCACATCATCACACGACCTACCTGAGTCAGGAAGTGAGTTGAGATCAGCACACAACACAAGTGGGATGTCAACTGGGTCTCCGGACACAGACAAGAGCTTGGGATTGTGCGAGGCCTTGTCAATAATATTCTTCACCTCTGACAGGAACATCATGGTCTGCACTAGCTTCACGTCACAGTACTCTGGGTCCCAATGCATGTGCGCATTTGCCACTAAGAGAAGCTGTTTGTCTGGACAACGCTGATGGGTACCTGCAGTAAATGACAAAAGCTTTTAAAATTACTGCATACTAACTAATCCCGTGTGGCTTGTTTTTTTTTTTTTTCACTTTTTGTCTTACATGTGGCATAAGTTTGTTTTAAACACTCTCTCTCTTTCTAGTAAATAAACCAGCTCTGGCTTGTACGGCGTTGTATGTTTTGTATAAGCTGAGGGCCAGCGGAAATGAACACTTGAATCGAACACTTTTGAACATTAGATTTCAAGCAAGCAACTGAACAATCGTTGCCTCAACAGCTATAAAACTCACGCGATACATCCTTTGGTTCCTTTAGCTCCAATATAACAGCCACGCCGATGTTGTCTTTGGTCATGACCCGGTTTATCATGGCCTCTGAGCCCTCTGAATTGGCCATTGCCACTTGGTTAAATTCTATTGTGTGTTTCTGCACCAAGCTGAACCTGTCAACAAGAAAGAACAGTAAGTTTTGTTGCGTATAAACAAAGTCGATCAACTCTTTTTTCAAACACAAATGTATTATTGATTACACCAACATTGACTCACATTTCTGTCCTGTAGAATATTGCACATCCATCTACATGTTTCCTGTCAGATTCGGACATGGTTCTGGCTCGGGATTTTGGGCTGAAGAATCCTTCATATCCTTCTTTGCTCAGCTCCACAAGAAAGTAGTTATAATACTGATCCGTCTCCACTTCCTGCGTAGTAGTTTTGTGTATGTGTGTGTGTAAAATGTGATTGTTAGCCGCACATTTTAGACGTTTGTTAGCAATTTTACCCTTTTGTTTCTTGTTTTATGAATAACAGAAAATTTGCAAGACAAATTAATTCACCACTGACATTTACATTCTTTCAGTCTAGAATCAAATCATTAAATGCGCATACGTACAAAATCAGCAAAAACTAATCTATACAGCAACACTAATTGCGATGAGTCAAAATGCGATGAATCATTTGATTAATCAAAGATGTCAGTCAAGTAATTCTACCTGCAAACTGATGATGTCGGCGTTGCAGCTCAGGATCTCCTGCAGTATAGACTTCTTTCTGTAGCTCCAGTGAAGAGCCCATGACGGGCAGTAACCATACAGCTGTCGTGTGGCATATTTATCACAGAGTACGTTGTAGCACATCACTGTTAACAATGCTGAAAGAGAAATCATTACACTCAAATCAGCTTTTCAGTAGTATTAATTTAACCTTATTGCAGTAATATGTACCTGTTGGTTGTGTCTTGTCAGCATCCTGCAAGACAACCCAGGACCGAGGTGGAGGATACTCAATTGGGACTGAGTAGAAATAATGGATATACAGTTACTCCTTATTAGAACAAGAATAATTATAGAATACTTTCTCAGAACATTTAATTCACACGAAAAACAAGCTGTTATATAGTATTAACTGTAACGCTCTATAAAAAAAGTATACGAATATGCTACATAAAATGGATTATCAGAGTACAAGTAAATAAATCATTTGTGATTCAACTGCTAACAGATGTGAAATGCTTACCTTTCTTTAAAGCACTAGCAAGATTATTTAAAAGATAGTTCAGCAGTCTTTTGGTTCCATCAGGCTCCAGGTAGAGGCTTTTGATTTGTTGAGAGAGTGGATTGCCTGTATTGAGTCAATTTAAACATGTTGAATACTGCATATGGAATAGTGAAACATAAATATTGTAACATTTTTAGATTGCATAGAATCACATACCTTGCAACTCCAGTGTGTGTAACTTCAAAAGTTTGCCCAATTCAAATGGAAGAACTCGCAACTGGTTGTTATTTAAAAGGAGTTCCCTGTAACATGTGTGTGTTAGAGAGAGACATGCGTCTGTCCATATGATTCACACATACTGAAGGTGAATGAATGAAGACACTTTCCAAGATGCTGACCTGAGGGATGCCATGCTGCCAAGCTCTGCTGGTAGGCCCTTGATTTTATTAAATGACACATCCAAAATCTCAAGGTTGTGTAGCTTTGCAATGCCCGGCGGAATAAGACACAGGGAGTTTTTACTGAGGTTCAGAGAAGTGAGGTGTGTAAGTAACCAAAGAGATGGGCTGAGAGTCCGAACATTACCTGACATGGGCAAACATGTCCAAAAAAAAAAAAAAAAAAACTCAGTGGCATTATGCTGAAATAACATTAAAAAACGATAATCTTTGTTGCAAATACCAGTTATTTCAAGCCCATCCCAGGTGGATTTTTTCCCACGGTCACCTTCCTCAATGGTCATGATGGTGTAAATTCGCTTAGAATCCGGTGGGTCATTTTCCTCCTTGGCCATCCTGAGATCACTGTGTGATGCAAGAAACCAACATTATAGATAATTCTTTCATATTATAAATATAACTGAATTCTTTCAAAGCAGGCTTTATCATCAATACCAGTAAGCCGAATTAACGCGACAAACTAAAACATTTTAATTAATACTTTGTTTGGAATGTTGATATTGAACTGTGTTTAGTTAGTTTCCTGAGATGAATAACAAATATTATGCAAAAAGTCTGTAAAGCAAAAATACCTTCTTATTAATTTGAGATTATTGTGTGTATGCACTTGACAGTTTTGCTGTAAACGTGTTCCACTTGGTAGGTTACTAATGCTAACTAGCTTGTAGCTATGCTAAAAATCCCAACATCAATAAACGTACAAGACTACAAGCCTAAACTTTGGGGAAATTCTATAAGCATTTCCGATCTATATTTAATCTGCACTGCACTCGTTTATATAATCTACCGATCTATCTTACATTACATAAACGACCTTGTTTCGATAGCATTGTTTTAGCCACGATGCTACGGGTGTAAGTTATAACGCTTTAAATGAGAAAGTTAAAACTAAAGAAAACGACTCAACATCAATCATTAGTAGTTGTTTGGAGCGTTAATAAATTGCCAACACCAAACTTTGCATTTACGAAGCATTTAAAAGGAAAGGCGAAATATAGCTTAGCTACGGCTAACTCGACAATGTCGCTAAACACAAAAAGAAACTACACAAAGTAAAGCTCGTTTGTACTAAAAAAAAGTAACCTTAAGTTTCATTTCAAGCCCTGAAGTCAGCAATGCGTATCTCCGTGTGGAATTCATTCGCTTGCGTCTGCCGTTTCAGCTGTATGTTTACCCAAACGATGGATGGTTTCGAAGTTCTGTTGTTATAGTGATGCTTTTCAAAACACCAGTCCATGTGCAAGTTTTCTTCTAGTAGAGTTCTAAATGTTCGTGAGCTCCCTACCTAGAGTGCAACCTAAGTGCTCAAAAACACTGTTTTGAATAAATAAAAAATAAGACACACTCGCATAACCGTTTTGCCGTTTTTAGTTCACATGAACAGTTTTTAAACAATTTACAAAGAAAATTCTAAACAAATTTCTGAGTAAAAAAAAATAAATAAAATGTGGCAATTATATTACAAAAGGTGCAACATTACGCTCGTTTCTAAAATGACCTATAAAATTCTAACAATCTGAAATAACAATAGAAATTCTATAAAAGTGCTCTTCTAGCTGGGACAGGGACTCCAGTAGTTCACTGGGAAGTTCTTGACGTGTGTCCTTCTTGGCACGTGACAAAAAGGCTTTTATTGCTTCTTGCACTGCTGTGTTTTTCACTTTATCATTCTCAGTCCAATATGGACCTTTTCTCATATTGCATCGCTCTGTGATGGGCCTGTAGAGGTCACCTGAGAAACCAAATACAGTTTAAACAAACGAAACCATCCAAAGATAAACTCTTAACACTTTTAAAATATCCAATAGGGCATTAAACCGATCCCAAATTTGGTTGCACCTGTCATCACTTCTTGATAACTGAGAATCAGCATCCAAACAAGTTTGAGGAGTTCGTCCCATTTCCTCCAGTGCTCTGCTCCATCCTGTCACAACAGAAAAAAACAGCCTCAGTATTAGTGAGAACATAAAGTAGCTACATTTTATGAGACAAAGCCTTGATCTTACTGAAGGGTCCGGGGCCAGTTTGCAGGTCTGCAGGTAGTGTAGCATCAGGCTTAGAGACATGGGCAAGGATCTCTTCACAGAACAAGCCTGATCTAACAGCAGCTCCAAAAGTTTGAATTTCAGCAGCTGACTCTTCAACGCATTAAGCAACAGAAGTCTAAAGATCACACATTATTAACGCAATTAAACACGGGTATAATTCACACGTTACTAAATATTTTTCTTCTTGATGCTTTTTTCACCTAATTTGTCTGGATTTTTTCAACTCAAGATGCTGGAAAAGTTCTTGTGAGAGTTTGCTTGAATTACAAGGGGGGGTCTTATCCACTTCCAGCGCCAATGTCAACATCCTCTGAAGAGACAACACAAGCCTATAAAATGTAAAGAAAAAGTGTTTTATTTTGACTGATGTGCATTTCATACATTTAAAGACAGAGAGAAAATGAAACAAATTGTAATAACTACTAGATGATACAATTTCAGAGGAAATTATGTGGGAGAGCTGGTCATGCTGGTCTAAAACTATATGTTACATTATTCCATACACTAAGCACAATTCCTGAGGACACAATGTCATACATTTCTGTGTATAATACATTTATGAAAGATTAAAGTTGGCAAGTGAAAATCAGTATATGGGAAAAAATGCAGATGCTTCATTGAAGCTAATAGAGACTGAGAATTGGACCCTAAAATGAATATGCAATATCTCAAAAGATTTAATAGATATGAAGGAGCTGGTTGCAGGTAACTGTTAGACTTAACAATTAACTAAACATTAACTTGGAATTAAACAGTTAAACTTTTCATCTTTTTATCTCAATTTGAAACAACTTTTGATGATGAACGATGTGAAGATAAGAAGTTGTGTAAAAGGTCAAGTGTACAAAGTCATGGTTAATTAAAAAAAAAAAAATGTTAATAAAAGAGTTATGGTTATACCAGCAAAAGTATAAAAGCTGGAATTATGAAACTTTATGACAAGAAGATTGATGGAGGGTGCACTTTTAGGAAATAGGACAAACTTGATGAGTAAAGTATAAAAGTTGAAAAGATAAAAATGTTGCACAGCTCTTGAAACAAAAAATGAAACATCCAAAATAATAATATGTATAAGAAAATCAGCACGTCACATACTTAAGGCATTGGTCACGTTTTGTTTGATGTTCTACGCTGTTTGGCTGGCTCACTGAGGCGATAGCTGCATCCATTATCCACTTAATTACTTCTCTGAGAGCACAAAAAAAAAAAAAAAAAAATCACTAACTGTACAAAATCAGTTCCATTTCACATTTTACTTTTTAGTTAAAACGGATAAACATTTTTTTTAAGTGACCTCACCTGACATGTCCGAAACACTGGTCACAAGAAATCACCATCTTTGCAATTGAGTGCTGCAGCCTCTGAGTTTCAAGTTTACAGTTAAAATCATCTTCTAATACTTGCAACACATATTGCACAAACAAATATTGGATCTCCTTCCTAGAGTCAAGCTTAAAAGATAAAGTGAGTCAAATTAGCTCTCAAAACACACTAAAGTAGTTTTTACAAAGAGAAAGTACCTACCTTGCTCTCCATGACTAACACCACCAACTCCCAATCCCACGGCGTGGTGGAAACGTCTACAGGGTGGTATCTTGAAAATGACAGGTAATATCATTATTTTTGTTTAAACTATTATTTAAACAGACAAACAGAAACAGAGACGCAGACAGAAAAAAAGATGGATGGACTGACAGAAAGACGGGGTGGTACCTTGACATTAAAGTATCATTCTTTTAAACTGACAGTTAAACAGACTTATACAAATGTTTGGATGAAAGGACAGATGATACATAAAAACACAGACCTAGACAGAAGAATGCATGGATGGATGGTTGAAAAGACAGCCCAGCAGACAAACAAATTTGAACATGAAATCACCTCTGTGTTCTCATTAACAAGTTAAATGCTTCTGTTGCTAAAACATCTGAAATTTGAGGGTCCAAGAGAATCCCTCGTAGCAGGTGTTTTGTGATGACGACCGGTGGGTAGCAGCGAGGTTGTATGAAGTCAGAGAGAAGCTGAAGAGTTCCTTCTGGATGTTTCTCCTCAATAGTACTGTTAACCAAGTTGAGACTCTGTCTGCATAATGGTTCAGCAGGACCATAGTTTTCGTCGTCCTCGTCCTTCTATTAACACAAAATCAATATGTATAAACTATCAAAACTTCTTGAGAGGAAAACACAGATGTCTTACCATATATGGCACAGATTCTCCAAAGTACAGCTTTAATTTGTTGTAATGAGTCAGACAAATATGTTGTTTGTCGGCATCTTCTTGTCTGTCATAAGGTTCATTTTCATTGTTTTCACCACTGATTGCCTCCAAAAAACCAAGGTCCAAACTTGTGTAATCTAAATGTGGAGTGTAGGGCCGTGAGATAGCAAGGCTACCTGTTGAACCACTTGGATTTATTTGGGGAATGTTTTCCAATGGGTCGCTGGCAAAGTTCTCTGAGGAAGTGGGACTGGGTGTGAAGGATGTGAAGTCAGGCTGGGCACTTTCAGGTTCATTCTCATTATCACATATATTCATTGATTTATTGTCTTTGTTTAATGAAAGTGCATCCTGCAGTAATGCTCTATGAACATTGAAAACTTTAGGTGAAGACGGTTCATGTAGAGATTCGGAGTCATCAGAAAACTCTATGGTGTCGTCTTCACTTTGACAGAAGAATGAACTGTCAAGACTTGAAGGAGAGAGCATACAACCATCCAGATCTTCCGGAGAATCAGATCTAGTTTCGGGTCCGTCAGTAAATGGTGATAATTGCTGTGTGTTTTCACTGTTATGTGAAGATTTTTTAATAGTGCCCATCATTGTTATGTTCTCAACAGATGGTAAATATGATGGTGGTGAATCTGATGATGGCGTAGCACCACTAGGATCTTCTAGGTAAGATCGGTAAGGAAGATCGGTGAGATCAATGAGGACCTGTGGAGAAAAAAAAAAAAGACCATCAATTCATCATAATCAGATGTCCAATAGTTGATGAGACTGTAGCTATAAACCAGTGCTCCTCAAATAATGACACTAGAATACATGCACTAGGTGGCAGTAGCGTGCTATTTGATATAGTCCACACCAAAGGTATGGTTTGTGGTCCCCGGTAGGGTAGTAGAACTAATTTGCAGGAAGCCACCCTTTAGTCTTGCAGAAAATGTCGACTACGGTTGAGAAAGTGACGTCTTCATTGACTAAGTGCTTACACCCTTGCAAATAAAGAGTGTGCGGAAGCAACGCGTTATGATGTGCTGGAGGCTGACACGTTTCCTTCAAATATAGTGCATTTGTTTGAATTGCCTCCACCTTCATTTATGATGGTACGGGATTTGGTTTCAGTTCTACGGACTCTAACCCAATTTATTGTGCTGTGCCCAAAAAGACTTGGAGATTTGCATGCTTTGTGTGGGCACTATCTTGCAAGTTCAGCCTAAATGATTAGGCGTGTGTAGATTCCGGCACAGGCGATGTTTACATACGCCCCTTCCTGTTGCTAAAATTAACATCATATCAATAACTCATTTTTAACTTTGAATACTGACACACCATATGTTTTTTACTAGTAATACAATAATACATTAATAAGTATGATAAAACAAAGAATTCACATATTCACATAAACTAAGAATTACACATAATTTCAACTAAAATGTAGCATATTTGTCATTTCGTTTAATAAGCTTGTTTGTATCAAACAACCGTCGGTAGCCAAGAAATAGCGCACCACTCAAAAAGTTAGTAGACTCTTGCCACGGTACGCAATGTTAATCAAGTTTAGAAGGAAATGTGTTCAAACAAGCAATTAAAAAAAGAGACGCTTCACAAACGCTGGAGCAAACTCACGGTGTTTTGCCACCCTGTCCCGAATGGAACGGTTTTACGAGCCTCAACGTCGGATTCGTCGCTGTCTGAGTCGATGTAAATGACATCCTCCATCGCCCTATCGCTTATCGTTTTATGCTAACGATGTAGAGCAAAACAGCTCGTCCACAACAATGCACAAATCGCCTACAATCCATTGCCAAAGCTAACGCTACTCAATCAAGGTAAAAGACCGCATGCACGCACCTACTAGTAAAGAGAATCAGTTGACGGACTGTGTTTGTCAGAAATAGGCCATAACTTCCGCAATCTCAGAATACGGAAGTGCCTGAAAGCACGACCTTT
>SOMO01000041.1:446677-477249 GCA_028128575.1 Paedocypris carbunculus | reverse complement strand
CACACACACACACACACACACACACACACACACACACACACACACACACACACACACACACACACATTAGGGCTGTGATTTTAAAACACTAATTCACGTTTTTAGAAGACTATTAAAATAAAATGATCAGACTGTAAAACAGTGTCTTTGGCTAATGCCATAATAGTTTTTGGGAATTAAAGTTTGTGAGTATTTTTAATCAAGTTGATTATGACTAAAGAGTAAAAGTCCCTAACCCCACAGTACTCTGGAAGCTTAGTTTTTTTATTATTTTTATTTCAAATTGAAATGTATTAATTATTTAATTATTATGTGAACATTTTTCTTTGCATAGCCTATACTTTTATCTTGTGTTGTCTTCCGATTCATTTTATTAAATTACAACACCCAGTAATTTTGATTTGACTTCAATTTGAATTTTGAATGAACTCTAAATAGGTTCCGAGGTGTGGTTGTTCAAGGATCTGTCACTTCAGGAAGGATTCCCTCAGCCTCTGTCTGCCTTTGCTCCAGAGGACTCAGAAACCGAATGGCAGGGTCTGCACTGGGACTCCACACAGGGCGTGGTCTGGGGGTCCATGAGAGTCAATAAAGAAAACGAAGATCCTGAGAAAAGCGATGGATGGAGACAGCTGATTGATGGAGGAGTAAATGGAATCATCACAGAAAATGATGGTAAAGGAGAAATTAAAGCTTGAAGTATATTTAGCTTAAAGCTAAAGACTAACCAAATTTACACCCATTCGTCCTTCAGGTTCAGCTTTTATTTTTAGAGGGAGTTCATATTGGAAGTTTCTTCACCCGGGCTCGGCAGCTGAAGATGGATACCCACGGCCTTTAGCCATCGACTGGCTGGACTGCCCTCAGTCTCCCAGCCCTGCTGACATTTCCTTGATCTCTCGTGTAGGCCGACAGGGTTTTCATAAGGACAGTGAGCAAAGATTAGTCCAACAGATGGGCCACACAGAAGAAACGGATCCCGGTCAACGGGACTGCGCCTGTCTGAACAAAGCAGAGAACAACAATGGACTGAGCTTACTGCTGCTCTTTTTAATGCTGATCACTATGATTTGCTAATTGTCCCAAGATTTTGAAGAATAATAATTTGTAATTTTGATTTGTCTAAAGAAGAAAGACTAGCATTAAGAGACTAAAACAACTATATAATAAATAATATAGTCGCTTTTAACATGCATTCACGGTTTTCTCGAGCGTTATTGGCTTATTACGTTTGTTTACTTCACTAGATTGCACTTTGTTTACAAACACAGACTGTCAGCAAAAAATGCACATTACTTGCAAAAACTAGAACTAATAATACATGTGACATGTTGCTTTATGTAAATATGGAGAGAATGTGTTGTTCAAAAAACAATGGGAAAATATTATTGAGATCAATGCATAAGTTTACTTATGAAAATGTACATTAACAATGTTTGAATAAAAATGAAATTATGAACACTTAGCATTATCTTGTTTTCTGCTATTTTAACAGTTGTTTCTCGTGTTTTTTTTATTAATGAAGCAATTCAAGATTGTGATCACTTAAGCTAAAACAACAAGCATTATTCATACTCAGGATATTTTAGATTTCTTAAATTCTGCTCTGAGCTGCGTAATTGACTGGCAGGATTATAACTTTCTGGAAGTTGCATTTACGAAACGTACAATGTGGCAAAGTTGGCGTGCACATTCTCAGTAGACACAATTTAGAACTAGAAATCAGAAATATAAGAGTATTCTAGAAAAATGCTTACCGGTATATAGTAATAAATGTAGAAGCATAATAAGACAAAATATTTTGTGTACACGTATACAATTTATGTTGTGTTATGGTGCTTTATTTTAACATAAAGATACTGGCAGGTCCAACTCAACTTCTCAAAGTTTTGTCATAATGCTCATTAATTCCACTAGGGGGCGACACAGCGGTGGCCACACATCAACGTCGCGGATTTAAAAAAAAAAAAAAATAAAAATATGAAAGAAGTGTAGAAAAGACACGTGAAATGTTTATTCATGTTTTACAATGTATAAAATGTCACATTGGTCTTTGGGGTAATTTTTTGAAGAATTTATGTTTTGAGCACTGATTGTATTTTTCTATTTATTTTATACTTTCGGTATCTTTGCTAAGTTGAAGCAAAGGGTTAAAGTGAAAAATTAGCCACCAAAGAGTTAAAGCGAAACATTAATTTTAATTGTTGTATTTGTTCGTTCTGAACAGTGTGATCCACTGAGCTATAGTAGACTGTCATAATAATAATAATAATAATAAAACATATTTCAGAAAAAATTAAATACGTTATACGTATACACACTAGTATATTGTTTTACCTTGTCCTTGACTGCCAAATAACTAGCGCCGCCCTCATGAATATGCACAAATGTGAAATATTTATAAGCCGCACAGGTGGCGGGTGATGCCACTCCTAAAAGGTGTGAACCTTTTTAACCGTTTTTTTTTTCAAGAGAGCGACTAACCAGTCGTTACGACTTGCGAGAAAGGATGGCTAGAGGCAGCCCGGCTAACATACGTGTAGCCCCGTTAAAACGCGTTTATTCGGGATGCTGAAATAGTCTTCCGCGGCGTCGGAGTGAAGATTGTGAACTTTCTATTTGAGTTGTGCGGAATTTTTACATGTACGGCTGATGTATAGCTGAGGACTGGGATGAAATGAGGTGGTGTGGCAAACTTTTTCTCGTTGTGGGTTTTGGATGTGTGTTTGTGTTGACATCCTGGCACAGATCACGGCCAGGTGAGTGTGATTCTTCTTATACTACTAGACGGTCAGATGGTCAGAGCGCGCGCCCTTACCTGCATAAGTGCCCACGTAAATCGGTTTTCGCTGTTAAAAATAAGTCATTTTTTTGCAGTTTATTAAAAACTCAATGTGATAGGTCGTTTACAAAGAAAACAATTGATACTCAATACCGCANCACACACACACACACACACACACACACACACACACACACACACACACACACACACACACACACACACACACACACACACACACATCAAGACAAACTGGCTCTGTGAGATTTCCACTGCTCGCTCGGAAGAACATCCACATGTCACACAGAATACTTGTATGTGCAAGTAATTTGCAGTGTTTCAAATGACCTTAAAATGGAAACAAACGACTCTGTTTTTCTATTGTTTACACTTTATAATGTGTTATTTATTTTTGTCCTTGTTATAATCTTTCTAATGTTTGCGACAAGGGTTTGAAGAGGAAATAAATTAAGGGATAGAAAAGAGGCACACAATAAATGATAGTGATATAGTTTGTATCGTTTCTTTAGAAAAATATGTTTTTATTATTCAGTACAGTATTTATATTTTTTTATGGCAACAAACTTTGTGAAACACTGAGATTTTTTTACACAGCTCAAATCAGTTACGACAATAAAAAGCAATTATTAGTGAAAGTAGTATTTTTTAAGTGATTTTTTAAAAGTTAAATTTTTTTTTTTTTTTTACTTTTTACTTTTGTGCTGTAGCTCACCCTGTTTTGAGTTCGAGGGATGTTCTGCTGTGTTCCAGATATATTGCCTACTCAGCTCCATACGGTGTACGAGAGGTTACTGCGAGCAGAACAGCGCGGTGAGATCCTGTCACAAGAGCTGCTCAGGGTGCTGGGCCACCTTCAGAACCACAGGAACACTTCATCCAATCTCACATTTAAAAGTTCCGCAGGTTCTTTCACATTCTTTACATTCCTTCTGAATGTTTGCGTATTTGTATTCTTGAGGGTTTTGTCTTCTGTTTAGCTTTATTGGAGGAGAGGGTGTTTCGACGCTTCTTGTCCTCACAGCCTAATGCGTTTATCTACTTGCCCCATCTGAAAGACCATAAGGACAGTTTGAAGCCCATCGTTCACCTGGGACAGAAACGTACCGGAGGTCTCTCTCTCTCTTTCTATTTCTTCACTTCTCACTCCATTTAATTTTCCCTGTATGTTACTTCTCTTTCTGTCTTTCCACATCCACTTGACAGTTCTTTTGCTTTTAACAAGGTTTTCAGTCTCACATTCAGCAAACAAAATGATTTTGGATTAGATAAAAGGTTTCATTAAAAATGTTTTAAAATTAAACTTACAGAACTTGTAATTTATTTCATTTTTTTAGCTGTTTAAATTCAAGTATAAGTAAGTAATTCAATATTTGACATATTTACAAAGTGATTTTGTTTATAAGTAATACACACGGTCTTTACACAAAGGATGTCCCAAATCACAATTACGATTTGTATAACGATATCAAATAATATGTTTTATGTTTTATGTACATATATTATGTAATTGCCTAATTTACTTACATTATTTTTCTTTACTTTTCATTATAATGACGAAAAGTCATTGTACCTCACGTTGCACTATACAGTATATCATCATATTTATGTGACCATAACACAAACCTAATTGTCTTCTCATGTGATCTCTTTCCACAGTGTCACTGGTTTTAGGTGTTCCTACTGTGCACAGAGAGAAGCACAGTTACCTGGTGAACACACTCCAATCTCTCCTGTATGACCTTTCACCTTCAGCAAGGAATGATATTGTCATAGTAGTCTTTGTTGCTGAGGTAACCCCGGATCGCTGCACTTCGCACCCTTGTTATCTCTCTCCGCTCCGTTTAATTGCTCTGTTACGATGATGTTTATATTGTTGACTGCTTTAAATTGGCCCTTTACACTTATTGATCTATTTAGCATCTGTTTGTTTGTTAATTTATCTATTTTGTTTTGATATGAAGCTATTATATATTAGATATTTTTTTTAAAGAAGCAGTGTTGGCAGACTGGCAGAGTTTGTCAGAATAAAACTGAAACATTTATTTTTAATTCTCTGCTTCGGATTGTGTCAGGGTTGCATTTCCGCCAAGACGGGGACGTAAACTGTCAGAAACTAGGTTTATTACAGTTTATGACAGTTTACACCGGCGAAAAATTACTTTTACCTCTGGCGATGTGTCAGAAACCAAAGACTTGTATTCAAGTTATAGTCTACTTGTGTTACATAGAACTTTAAAACACATTAATACTCTAGGCCTGCATACAAATTAAGTTTAGAATTATATTTCTGGTAGAATTAAGGATTTTTAAAACGGGCATTTTTGGATGAAGAAAATAAAGAATCTTTTGCGTTTCTGACAGTTTCTGCTGCTCTAGGGGTCATAAACCAATTTCCGCAGAGATGGTGCATACCGCCATGAAGCAGAAACCATGCAACCATGGATTGTATGAAAATTTTCCTATACAGTAAATGTACTTGTGGTTACAGAAAAGTGCCTTTGTTTTTCAATTTCTGTTTTGCTCTTATTTAGTCTGTAATGGCTTTTATCAGTTTTTTTTGTCCGTTTTTAGAGTTTATATGACTCTGTTTTTACTGTTTTATCTGTAATATATATATACTGTAATATATTAAAATGTTTTTTCTTTCTCTGTTTCCTTCTTGTAGACAAACACTACATTGGTTAACGCTGTTGCACAGAATGTAAAGAACAAGTAAGTTGATCTTTGGTCTCTTTTTTTGTGAATGCATTTTTTAAAGCTCTGTACATTGATCTCTGTGCAGTCTTCCGGATGAAGTCAGCTCAGGGCTGATCGAGGTGATTTCTCCTTCTCCTCACTTTTATCCAGACTTCACTGACCTCAAAGAAACGTTTGGAGACACTAGAGAACGCGTCAGGTTAGAGATCAGTGCAGAAACTGAATTTGCTCCCTTCAACCTAAAGAAAGCTTTGCAACTGTATGCTCTAATATACTATAAAAATGTCTCTTGCTCATAGATGGAGGACAAAGCAAAATCTGGACTACAGCTTTCTCATGCTGTATGCACAGTCTAGGGGCAACTATTACGTACAGGTAATAATCTCTCTTAGATTATTAACATTATTCCTGCTGGGTTTTTTTTTCTCACAACATCCTGTATTTTTCAGCTAGAAGATGACATCATAGCCACTCAGGGATACTATGATTCAATGAAAAGATACATTGCAGAGGTTCAGCACGAAGAGTGGCTTTTTCTAGAGTTTTCCAAGCTTGGATTCATTGGTCAGTGTCAGATTTATTTGTTCACCTGAGCTCTTGGTTAAGTCATAGTTTGATGTCGCAATTGTCTGTTTGACTAAATATTTTTAGCTTTTATTTCACCTGCATGGCATGTAATCTGCAAATGTAATCTGCTTTCTAAACATCAGTGTGATTCTCAAGATTCTTTGCATACTGTGTGTAAGCGAAGAGCTCTTGTGCTATAACATGTTTAATTGTGTGTTACAGGAAAGGTTTTCCGGTCATCAGATCTTCCCTTGATTGAGGAATTTATACTGATGTTTCACAAAGACAAGCCGATCGACTGGCTGCTCGATCATATCTTGTGGGTCAAAGTGTGTAACCCAGAAAAAGAAGCAGTACGTCCAGAAAAACCTCTTTTATGTTGAGCGCATTTAAAGTTTGCTAGCACATTGAATGCAAAGTTAATCACTCCAGAATTTTTCGACCTTCTTCTCTCGTTACCTTTTCTTAGACCAGATGTGATGGGGAGAAAGCCAAGCTAAAGAGAACGTACAAACCATCCCTCTTTCAGCATGTGGGCATTCATTCATCGCTTCCTGGTAAAATACAAAACCTGAAGGTAGGTTCTTCTTTTTTCTTTCGTCTTGGATTTCATACAGAATGCTTCCAGTGGCAGCAGTCATGAAGTCTGTCTTTTTGTCCTGATCAGGATAAAGACTTTGTAAAGCCGTTGCTGTTCAAAAGTCATAACAACCCACCGGCCGAACTCAGCACCAGTCTGCGCCATCACGAGTCTCACTCTCTGGAGAGGGCATATTTTGGAAACGACTTTTTTTGGGGTATCACTCCTAAACGAGGAGATTACGTCCTCATTACCTTTTCCACACCTCAAACTGTCAAAGGGTGAGATTATTCAACAGACAATTCATCAGACGGATGGAGATATGAAAGGATGGATACAGAGATGGATGGATGGATGGATAGAGGGATGGATGGAAAATGGATGGATCGATTGATCCATTTAAAATATTATGGATGGATGGAGTGGTGATTGGATGGACGAAAAGGATAAATAGATTGTTTTAAAACTTAATGGATAGATGGATGAAAGAATGGAGAAACGTAAGGAAGAGAGCGAGGACAGGATACATGGAAGGTAGGAAGGATGGCTCATGGAGGGAGGGAATCAAGGTAGGATGGATGGATGGAATTGATTGATTGATTTATTGATTGATTGATTAATAGATGGATCAATGTCAAATGGATGAATGATGGTAAGAAAGGTAGGATACAGTAGATGGATACAAGGAAGAGGATGGAAAGTTTAGAAAGAAGAAATTGATGGAAAAAAAGGATGGATGAACAGGCAGACAGACGAACCAATGAATGGCCAGATGAATAGATAATGAATAGAAGTTATGAATAGAATGGACGGTGTGTTTTGTTGACTTTGAAAGTTGACTTTTGCCTTGGTTTAAACCATAATTTTTGTTACAGCTTTTTACACAACACGCACAGCTTAATGTTTGTTATGTGTGTAAGAACAGGTTTTTTCGAGTACTAGTTGGTTGAATTGAGTCTTGCAAATACTCAGGATGTTTAACATCCCTGTTTAACAAATGCTAATATGTCCACCATAGAAGGTTTAGATTATACATGTTACCTCTACTTTACTTATTGAAAAGAAACAACTTTGACTAAAAAAATGTTTTTTTACTTGTTCCCATCAGATATCGTTTTCGTTCCGGCAGTATTGAAACCAACGGTGACCGGTTTTACAACACGACAGTGGAGGGCCTTCCTTCAGATGTAGGTGTCTTTCACACAAACGCATTGATGGCAGTATTTATTCTGTTTGGGACACTGACTGTATCCTGGAGGGAAAGCGGATCAACCGTCATGGCCATTGACACTGAAACTCTGAAAACAATGTCTGTATATGTGTTTTAGAGGTGGTTACACATACATAGTTTAATGACGGACTGTGCGTGTGTGTTATTTAGATTACACTGATATCCCTTTAGATGTTGCGTGCGACTGCGCCTCTTTTCCTATAACTGTGCTTTTTCATTACGTATTTAAGTATTTCGTAGAAAAGTGACATCTTACACCTTGGGCTGTTCTTCTTGGAGATCTTGTTTGAGTTTCTCAAACCAGCTAGACAGGGGAGCTTCCTGTCCTTCCGGACGTGTAGCCAGCCTTTCTTATCTGCGGTGTATCTGCTTTCATTGATGCCGTATAAGAAAAGCAATGTTTGTTTTATTATCAGAGCGCTGTAATGGAGAAGGTGTCCAGAGGAGAAATACGCTGCTGTAAATCCACATCTGATGGTTTTATCGAGATAGGTAAATACATCTGTGTGCGTGTCTATCTATATATGTGGATATATGTACAGTATAAATGAGGATGTGTGGATAAATACTGTTAACAATAGAATACAATGCCTTTTCACTGAACACAATTCAATGTAAATAAAATACATATANGCTTTGGATAAAAGCGTCTGCCAAATGAGTGTAAAGTAAAAAGTAAAAAAGTAGGGTATATAAAGAAACTTACTAGACAGAGCAGCATGACAGTCAGTGAGCAAAAGGCAATTTTTTTTAATGTTTATCAGTGCTTGTGAAAGAGCCCAGATCTCCCACAGTTTTTAGTGCTTAGTTAAACGTCGAGAAGGTTTTTGTGAGAGATTTCAAGCCACGTTGCAGAGGGACTACTAGCCGACGTTCGTTCTCAGATCGTAGACTACGTGAGGGTATTACTGAATCAGGGATTTGAGGTAGCATGGTGCCGTCCCAGGGATGGTTATAAACGGTTTAAACCTCTAATAGAACGGCATGGCGGTCTAATTTTCAACTCTTCCATCAGGGGAGGCTTTCAACTAGAGGTTCTAACGTTCTATTAGAAGTTTTACGGTATATATATAATATATATATTTATATAATATATACTTTAGGGAAGTACGCAATATTCCTCAGTAAGTGGTCACAAACGACTTCATCACCAGTTTTTGTTCCTGCAGTGAAACTCCTGTTGCTTCAGTCTTCTTGAGGGCAGCAGGTTGAACAGATCAGAAGCTGGATGGGAACTGTCCTCTATGATGTTCTCGGAAGTGTAAATGTCCACAAGGGAGGCGAGAGAGAGTTTTAGAGCTGCTTTTACTACTCTCTGTCCTGTGTCCTGTACCACACTGTGATGCAGTAGGTCAGCAGAGNAAATACTGTGAAGTACTAAATGAGGAAATAGGTATGGTGACAAATATGCACAGACACACATTATTATAAAATTTATTTCTATATTGTAGTGTAAATTGTACAGTTTCACTTAATTTACTGGTATACTTTCATCCACTTTGCTCCAACGAGAGAATGTCAGTGTTGTGCTTGTGTGTATGCAGGTTCTTTCCGGAACGGTATAGCCGAGGGAGAGCTGGATAGAGAAGTGCAGAAGTTGAGAGCGATCCGTCTCTTCATTCATTCTGACGCTGACGTGTGGGTTCTCCTCAGTGAAGTGAGTGACTTCCGTCTCCACCATGACAGTTTACACTCGCGTAATTAAAGGTAATTTGAAGTTTTGGGCGAAAATGCGAAACCGCCACAGACGAGACCCAACCCATTCTGTCTGCATGTCTTCTAAGAAATACTCGGAAGCCAGTGGCTGGTCACCATATCTGTGTCGTTTGTCTTTGAGAAAGTAACAAACATTTGAATGGAAAGTAGAACTAGTAGATCTAGTTGCTACAGCCAAAACTTTGATTTAATGTCACAAGATTTAAAAATACTAGAAGAAATTAAGTTACCATAGTAAAGTACAGTAGTTAACATAACTTAACAATGTTATTCTGAGTGAATTTCTGAGTGCTTAATTGTAAAAAAAAAAAAAAGTTAAAGTTTAATAGCTTGTTTTTTCATTTTCCCCCCAGCCTTTCGTTTCCAATGTTCGGTCATTTTTTTTTTTAAATCACAAATGACATGGATTTATTATGATACATTTTTAATTATAGTCATTAAAATGAATTACAATCATTTAAAACATGATAATATGCTAATGTGTGTGAGTTTGCTAACAATAGTTATTCTGAATGATAATTGATTTTAACGTTTATTCAAATTATACACATTACACTTGACTTGCGCAATAAGTTTGGATGCATCAGGAAATCATCTATTTTGACCGATGTTTACAGACTCATTTCAAACAGCAACAAGGGAGTCAGTTTACCAGCATATTTCCATGTGTTTGTTATGCAAACGTCCTGAAAAACGTCAGTATTTACATTCTGATGGTTGAAAATTGTGAGCTGATTTGAAGCTCTCTGTTTACTATATAAAATCCTAATTTAATCTGTATATAATCATTTTCATTTTGAATTGAACAGCCTTGATGGAAACGGTTATGCACAATTAGTTGGACCTGTTTTGAATATAAAGACCATTTATTTTAAAATGATTCAGCCTCAGTCTTGTTTGCTGGTAGGACACCGAACATGAGGTTTGTTTAAAAGTCACATCTTTCTTTCTCTTTGACAGATCTTCATTAAAGTTTGAGGAGCTCATGAGAGATATCTGAGCGCCTGGAAAGTCGCGTGTGGACAGCGGCGCCCTCTTGTGGTCGGAACAGATAAGCGCTCTGCCTTGACGGCGTTTCTGTGCCAAGTGATTATGGACGAACAGCTGCTGGACATATACATGTATTGTCATTTGCATTGTCATTGTTTTAACTGTAAATCAAAATGTCTAAATTATTAATGCAGATTTTAAATTGTTTTACACATCAAACAGCAAAGGTCAACTAGAATATACAGGTTTAAAAATGTATTCATTGCGTTTTCATGCTCATACATGAGCATAAGACTAAACACAGTGACAGCCTTTGACTGCTGTCATTTTACAGTAAAAAAAAATAAATAAAGTAATCTACTGGCTGCTGTGGTTTCCAACATCATACAGTAAATTGATTCTTTACCATTTCAGCACTTATATTTTTTTAGCTACGGCACAGTACTCAAGTTAAGACCTACTTCATGGTCAAGGAAAAAAATATTACTGTACATGCTGTTATTGCGTTTAAAGCTGTAATTTGCTGTAAAATATCCTCGTAAAATTACAGGGATTTCTCGGTGTGCTCTTTAAAGCCTTTTTGATTCTTTTCATATTTGACGGGTTTCTGATTGCATGTTCTGGACGAAATAGATACAATTTATCTTACATCATTTGTCAGTGGACAATAGACAGCCCACACACAGCAAATTAAAACGGTTTTGTTTTAATTAAAATGCCACACAATGCAAGGATTACAGGATTAAAAAAAAAAAAAAAAAAAACCGTTTCAAAGCCACTGCAGATGTAATATGTTGGCTTTTTATCCATCGATAACACAGAGAAAAGTGGCTAATGGACTCCATCCCCTGATCAGAGTGACCTGAAATGTTTTTTCCCCAAAGTTGAGCTGATCAATCAATACATCCAGATGTGTTTTTTCACAGCTACACCATAAAGACTAAATTAATAAGCACTTGATGAACATAAATACACGTATAAACAACAATCAATTGATAAGTGCGAGGAAAAAAACTATACATTATAAGAACTATTTAAAAAATGTGAAAAATTGTGATCTCTTAATATACCTGCATGATATTAACATTGCCTTTATATATAAAATAAATACTGATAGTTAAAGAAATGTAAACATGGACCATTATAGTGGCATGTGGATTACACGAAGCCATAGACACTGATTCCTCAGATGCCTCCTCTTCGGGAAAATAAAAGCGCTCCTTCCTCTCATTTCCGTTTGCTTTTGGAGTCGGTGGTCTGGAACACACTGGACGCTGACATCAGGTTCTCGATGTATTGCCCGAGAACCTGGTTCTCTGATTTCAACTTGAGGTTTTCTTCTTTCACCGCATCCACCCGAGCCGAGAGATCTATAAAACACACCAGAGAACTCATCATCACGTGACACTGAAAAACAGATTCTGCATTTACCTTCCAGTGTATTCTGCAACTCAAGGACTTGGTTTATAAGTCTGGTCTTCTCCTCCAACTCCACTTGGTTTTCCATATCACCTACGACACAGAAACGGAGGCGAGCTGAGCACTGAACCACTGCTTTAGACGCTGCGGATCTTACCATCCATTTCAGAACTCATGGAGAACTACTGGGTTTCCAATATGAAATGCAGTTGTGATTCGGGATATGAAGCAGGACAAGATGAGGTCAGATTTGAACTGTAGAACAGAAAAGAGACAGTTACACAACATATACTGTGCAATCGTTTATTAAGATATAGAGTGGGTGCACTAAATGTTATAGTATTCGCCTTCATAAGCGGTAACGTAAGCATTTGTTGTATGTAGTCACTTCGCTAGTATCTAGATATAATAAAGCAAACGTCACCGAATGCACTCTAAAACCAGTTTCTACAGCCACATAATTAAGATACAGTTGCAGCTACCGTTAGCTGACACTCATCTGATGAGGTAAACAAACCATAACGTCCGCCATAAAAGTACCTATTAAAGTGCTTTTAATGTAATTTGGTAAACAATAATCTCGCACCGTATTTATTATAAACATTAATGATATAGTATGATACTGCCCCGATACCTTAGCCTTTACAGCGTGAGATTAAACCGGGTGTAGCACCGTTACACCAAAACGCTAACGTCGTGCGTAAATGACGTCACGGATGTTAGGTTAACCCTTCACAAGCTAGAAATACGTCCGTTTTTGACTTAGCCTGAAAATGTTGCTCATATAGTAATATTATATAACTACATACTGTAAATATTAAATAATAATAATAATGTTAATGATAACCTTTTATTAAATATTTTTTTTTTTTTTTTATAAAATAAACCTTCTTGCTCTGAGGCAACCTTCAAGTTCAGGGAGGATTTTGAAAAACATACGTGTAGACCAATTAGACACAAGAACATTGTCCATATGTGTGGTTGAAAGTGTGAATGTGTACATCTCGCTCTGTGATCTCTCCACGAATCAGGGTATGTCTCACTTTACTGTTCCTAAGTGCCTTGCTCCTTGTGACCAAGAAATGGTAAAGCAGTTTGGATAAAGAACGAATAAAATAAAAACACAGTGGAAGGATCCTGTATTATTCAATTTAATGGAGACATTCAACTGTTCCACCCCTTTTCCCAAAATACAATTTCATTATGTTTTGAGGTTCTCTCATAAAAATGTTCAAAACAACCATGGTCAGGGTACAAAATTGTGCACTTCTTTTCACATTATGCCACAATAGTGAATAAACGAATAAAACGTATAACACAAAGCAAAACTTACGACAGAAATTATTAAAATTACGACAAATATTTCACCTTTAGAAAAGAAAAACTACAAGACAGTGATACCAAAGCAAGAAATAAAACATCAAATGCTGTCTTTGATAAGAAACGTAAAGCTTTGTACACGAAAATTATTTATAAAACATACTAAAAACAGTTGTGTCAGGGATGTGTGCTCAGCAGTCTGATAACATTTTTATCAACTTGGTTTTGAACCAAGAACTGGAGGTTTGCAGCAAGCGTACAAAATCAAATGTTGTACTGGCAGGGATGCTGCTTGAGCTGCTCCGTATCGCTGAAGGTCTGGTTGCACAGGGAGCAGTGGTTGGAGTTCTCCGTAGAAGACGTCTTCACCACAGCTTCACCGATGTGCACGTGTTGATGGCGTTTTAGGTATTCTATTCGGCTGAACCGCTTCCCACACACCCCACACTCATACGGCCGCTCGCCCGTGTGAATGCGCCGGTGTCTCTCCAGATTGCCGAGACGGCTGAAGCTGCGTCCACACTGAAGGCATCTGTGGGGGCGCTCGCCCGTGTGAACCAGCTGGTGGCGCTCGAGGGACCGCGAGTGTGTGAAGCTCTTTCCACAGAGTTCGCAGTAGTGTGGGTGCTCTCCCGCCTGCACACACTCATGGTTCTTAAGGCTCCAGGAATGGCTAAACACTCTCCCACACACCGTGCACTGGTGGGACTGATCTTCGACCACAGGGCACGAGTGCGTTGAAAGGTCAGAAGCAGAATTGAAACCACCACCACAGCGTGGACAAAACTGAAGGATGTCTCCACTCTCTTCTCCCGAGTCCTCGTCCTCTTCCTTGTTCACAGGGCCTGATGGGAGCATGTCAGTGCTTTCATCCCTCTGTGATGATGAGGATGTGGCCTGCTGGGAGCTGCATAAACCATCCAGTCCGATGAAGGCCACACTATCTGCTCCACACACCTTCTGAGGCGGACTGCCCAGGCCTGACTCCGCCTTCTCTCGCTCGCGCTCTGCTTTGAGCGCAGTCTCCAGTCCGCTGAGCTCATCTCCGCTGGTCATTGGTTCATCTGCTGGTGGATTTTCCCACACTTCAGCACCGGAATCTGCACCAATAAATGCAGGGGCCAATTCGTCTGAGGTCAAAAAAGTATCAGAACAATTGATTTTCGCGTTGAAACAAGTTAAATTTAGAAAACAGATTTGTTGTGTGTCTGTGTGTGTAAACAATATATGTATAGGTGTATGTATACACTATCTATCTTAATACAAGTACAATCTTAAAAGTATGTAATAACTTTAACTTGGCTAAAACAACGCTGTGGATTTTATTTGTAAAGTTGGAACACCTCTGGAAAGTTTTTTTTGTTTATGATGTATTTAAAATGTCGTTTTTTAGGTTTTGATGATCTTACAACTACATCTACCAAATAATGTCAAACGATGGATTGGCAGTACCTACCCTGGGAAGAAGTGGATGTTTGAGGACTAGTTTCACTTTGGTTTATCTGTAGAGCTTCTTGCAGCAGTCTCAGGGAGTCTGATTTGTAAGCTTCCACCTAAAACGAGAAAAATAATAATTTAATTGTGCAGAAGCCGCCTTTGGCTACAAATATTTGACTGGATGCTCCTTTTTATAACCACTGCTTGGTACTGCAGCTACTTCCTTACATCTGATTGGCTACTCACCTCCTCTTTAATGTCGGCCAACTCCTTCATCTCCATGGAGACTCCCATTCTGTCAGCCTCCTGTGCGCTGCCGCCGCCTCCTCCACCTCCTCCTGCTGCTGGCGAATGAGCACCAACCGCATCCCTTTTCTCATCACTCACTCCTCCAGTCCCTTCCTCCCACGATTCAGCACTCCACTCCTTCCCCTGTGAGCCTCCTGAGAAGACAGATGGGAGGGGGAGAGAGGAGAGAGGAGGACAGGAGGGGGAGGGAGCAGTGCAAAAGAGGAGGAAAGGAAGGAGGGGGAAACCCTGAGTACTGAGGAGCGTTCGCCATTATGGATTTTCAATAAATGCTGTGAAAAAGCACGATTACCCAAAGTTGGTGCTTACTTTGGTGATCCATGCGGCGCATTTTGCGCACGGTGTCGTCCGCGCCAAGCAACCCAGCCGCACGCCGACTGGCCGCCCAGCCTATGCCATATTTCCGCTCGTTTCGAAGTTTATTCTCAGTCAACCTCAGTCTCAACTTGAGCGCTTCGTTTTCTTTCCTATTCAGCGATATTTCCACGAGATAGTCGTTCACGGTGTCCTGGAAGAGTTTGGTGATCTCGCACACCGATGCTCGGATCAAACTATCCATAACAGCGGTCAGGTGCGCTTGAAATGTCTTGACCGATTCCGCCATGCTGTGTTTTTACTACTCCGCGCAAAATCTCAGATTTCACGACCTATTGTGTTGATGTCAAATTGTTGCAACTTTGTAATCTAAACCGGATACGTCATATATATAAACATCAGCATCCAGTCTATACGAGCGCTTGTGTCCTACGTGCATTTGGAAAACACAATTGAACAAAACTGTACTCTGTTGTCAAACTAAGTAATCCAACTTTACATGCAGCCAATGGAAACGTCCACGTTCTTCACACGCAATCGATCCTATTTGTGCTCCACACCAGGATCCAAATTCTCAAAGGCTGAGATATTACTGTGTTAAATGCACGTTTTCTGTCGCAGACTTGAAATAAATCCGTATGAGGGCTTGCGGAACCTTAACCGATAAACACTGTTCGATTCCACAGACTCGCGACCACCCTTTGAATTGAAGTGCTTTTCATTCTCGCCTACAATATTATTTCCGGATGTCATGTCCTGCGCATGCGCGACGAATACCGTAATTGCTGTACACGAGTGTAATGTAAAACGGATAAAACTTACATTTCAGACCCAAAAACCGACCGGAAGTTAAAAATGAGATATAGAGGTGTACAAAATGATGTAAAAATTAGATTTGACAAAGTAATTTTAGAACTGAGCGTATTTAGTTTTAACTGTTACGGTTCCAATACTTTAATCTTCATGTTATGCGTATTGTTTATGATTAATGAATTTAGATAATTAATTGTTCATAATTCTTATTGCGAAATAATGAATTAATTTGTATTTATTTTGTATGATGTAATAATCAACTGTATATGCATTTGATATTTACATGTGCAATATAATTTACACTTACAATTTAATTTACATATTAAATGTGGAAGATTTGTCGACTTAATAAGTGGACAAAAACACTTGTCCGATTATTAATTGCCCGCACATATATTTTGTACGTCATTTTTCTATTTAGGTCATACTGTGTTTTACGGTAGTCTGGAAAAATCTGCCACCGCGTTCATTTGCCTCGTAGTCGTTGAACCACTACGCAATTTTGCGTCAGACTCGTGAACTCATCCCGGAAGTTAATCGGCTATATTTCTGTTCGTTTATTCTCTAGTACAGCAAGATCATAATTATTCTGCAGCCATGCCGATGTTCGTAGTGAACACAAACGTTGCAAAGGAAGCGGTTCCTGCGGAGCTGCTTTCTGAAGCCACACAAGAGCTCGCCAAAGCGATTGGCAAACCCGCACAGGTGAACGGTTTACTCCAAATTTCATATTCTTTTATAATAATCAAGAAACGTGGAATTGATAATGGTGAGTTGCATGGCTGGTTGGACATTAAATTTCACTTTCCACGATCAGGTAGATCCCGTTGTGGTAAATATTAGTTTATCACATCATGGTCAAGCGAAACGGTGCTTATTACTTTTTTCGATATACCGGTAAGTTTTTTTTTTAATATCTGGTCGGAACAAAGCGACTCAAAGATTCGTTAACGCGATTACGTCAATTCGCCGCCACCGCTGTCCTTCTGACTGTATAATTAACGGTCCCTGACGCAAATGTTCATTGTGACGTCAAGTTTACGCTGCTTTTTTCTGGTAAATTGAATTAGGTAATCAAATCTATTCACAAAGACATTTTTATAACTCTGCAAGACATTGTTTTTGGATGCATGTATGACAATGGTACTAAAAACAAGCCGCATTTTTAAATTGTATAATGTTTTCTGGGAAACCTCTACGTGTATGCACTAGTTTCTATAAAAGAAAAAAAAATGTATCTTAAAAAACTAATCTTTTTAAATATCTACTTGGAAAAACAAAAACTGTAAGCACTAAACAGTAGAACACAGAGCAAATGAACGAACCACCATTTGGGGCTTCAATGTTAATAGCCATGAAATAATTTACCCAAACTGTGTGTGAGAAAGTTGCACTGATTGTCAGAATTTTTTTTTTAATTTGTTGCAGTATATCGCCGTACACATTGTTCCAGATCAACTCATGATGTTTGGGGGTAAAGGAGATCCGTGTGCGCTGTGCTCGCTGACCAGCATCGGGAAAATTGGAGGCTCTCAGAACAAACAGTACTCTAAACTTCTCATGGGCTTGCTCAACAAACATCTTGGCATCTCACCTGACAGGTAAACTTGCACATTGGCTTTCAAGTAAATTAAACCGGCTCACTTTATGAATATATCTACTAAATTTAGTGACCAATGTTTTGTTTTAGGATCTATATTAATTTTGTTGACATGGAGGCGTCTAATGTGGCATGGAACAGCACCACCTTTGGATGAAGGATAAACATATGGATCCCGTCCAGCTCTGTCTTAAGTGTTGAGGCTTGAGTGTTGAATTGCTGTTGTTAGACCAAGTATTAACCTGGCACTTTCTGCTTTGACAATTAAACATTGAACTTGAATGAGGTTTGTTTCTCGAATAATAGCTTCAAGCAACATTGTTTCACCTGCAGTTGTTATAATCCCTGTTTCCAAAACTGTTACATCAAAAGTACATCTCAAATAAAGAAACAAGACATTAAAACAAAGCAAAACAATTTGTCCCTGACTTATACCAAAGAATAGTAACATCCATTACTTTACATCCATAAACTGGCTGACACTGATGATACTCTAGGTTTATATTGTATGCGTATTACTAGTAAAGGAGCTTGTGGAGTGATGCAGACGGAGACATGCAGAAAGAAATTAAAGCGGTGGCTTTGTCAAAAACAAATTTTTTCTTGGTTCTACTTAAACATAAGTGCTTTTTTTTTTAACATCAGTAGAAACCTTTGTGTGTGATAAAAGTGATAATACACCATGTTACAATGACCAGGACCAAAAGAGCTGCTTAAACCGCTTGATAACATTAAATGGACAAGAGTTTAATGGACTTGAACTCTGCTACTAAAAGAAAGGAAACCACACATTTTATTAATTAAAGATGGCAAACAGTAGCATTTAGGTCATAATAAAACAAACAACAGAAGATTAAAAGTTGAACATCAAGCAAGAGCATTGTCATCCTCCTGCCCCAAACACAAGAGCTCTTAATCAGAAAACAGACTGGGAAAATTCCCATTAGGCCATTTTGCATCATTGTGCATCTGGTGTCCAGGAACGAGGATGATGGGCTGGAGAAACGTGTAACAAAATGTGAATGTTCATTTAAGAATTCCACAAATGCACATCATACACCATCACTTACTTATTTTGCACATTGATCACTACTCACCCATGCTTTTGGAATGGCTACTCTTTCTTCAGCGCTTCTTCCAGAGCGCTCAACACTTCAGCTGGATCAGGAAACTTCAGTTTACGTGGAGGACCTTTCTTGATCCCAGACCACAAAACCACCTCTGCTCAAGTACGGAGAAAGAATAAAAGACTGTACATGAACGCTTATATCAGAGTGGCATATGGTTAAATTGCATATCAATCTTCACCTGTGTCTCTGTCCATCAGGGTGATCTCAAAGCTGTTTCGCCGGGGTTTCTGAGGATTGAGCAGCACGTGAAGATCAGGGTGCGAGGCTGTGAGTGCTTCTCGTACAACATCAGCATTCCTTCCATAAACCCGTCAGCTTTTACTGTAAAACACATAGCAGATTCAAATTTAATAAGGCTTTACATTTACTAGGAGGTGATAATTGGTGATACTTTTATGGCGATAATTGCATTGCATTGTCTCTGTACACATACCTTGCACAATGACAATAAAGTTGAATCTAATATAAGCTTACCAAATAGGCAGACAACTTCTGAAAAGTACCATTTTTAATTTGACATAAATCCCATAACTACACATGTATATTCAGATGTACGACGCATATTTTTATCATGTATAATAGAAACATTATGGCAAAACGACATCTTTGCGAGATAAAACGATTATAACGACATATAACGCTTTGCAATGATTTCTCTCCTCACCAGTGTTCAATAATCACTCTTTGTCCAACTTCTTCCTCTTTATTCTGCGCTCCATCACTTTTTCCTTCTTCACTTGAATCGGAAATCGCCTCGGCTTTGCGTTTCCTTCCTCGACCTGAAAATCACCACGCAAAGACACGATTAACACCAGAGAGCAGAGGAAAAAGTGCTACCACTGACCAACTTCATACAATAATGATACAACGCATAGAAACAATGCTACACGTTTCTTTTAAACTTTCAAATCACATAAACTTACAAACTACACATTGTACCTGGTTTCGCACGTGTGGCCATATCCGCAGCTGTTCGTGAAATTTGGCGGGAGGTAAAGATAGCGTAAACGCGCATGTAAAGTTAAATGAACAGCGCCCTCTTTAGTCCCGGAAGCACCAGTCCTAATGTACAGTATTTACAACTACACGCACGTATCATTCAGTGTAACGTACAATTGCAATTTAAGTAATGTTTAAGTAATTTATATGCTGGTAAAATGAAACGATCTTTGCTAATAATATAATTTCATAGCTAATAGCATGCAGTGTGTTCCACAAGGTAATCATTTTAACTGTTATCGACAGTAAATAACTCTTTACTGCACAACACTTGTCGTGAAATTTAGAACTTATGCTATTGTGATATTTACATGGCGTTTTTTTCAGTTTTTTTTACGTATGCTATTGGCTCGTCATTCATTGATCGGTTGTTTTGACGTCATCACTATGCGCCACGGTTAGACGTGCAGCAGTGTGGTGGTTTGAAAAAACTGATGAGGGCTTTTGAAAGAATATGTGTGGAAAAATCTGCATGACTGGAAACACATATATCAACATTCATTAAAACCATCAAATAGGTACGATATTTTATTTTCTAATTATTTATAGGCCCAACGCGGCTCACTAAGCTTTACACAATGTTTACATGTTGCCATGACCAGTTGTATCTCTGCTCCAGCCATGACCGCGGAAGGCCCTGACAAGTCCACCGAGGACGGGCTGAGCTCGTCGGGCAGTGCAGGGGCATCGGGAACGCGTTTCGATCTGGAGAAGGAGACGGAACTCCGTTTTGAGGTCGAAACTGGCGAACGCGTCCAGCTCGAGCTGTTCTCCGGGATGGCGGAGGTTTTCGGATCCGAACTCAACAGGAATAAGAAGTACACGTTTGGTCCCGGCTCCAAGATCGCTGTTTTTACCTGGCACGGCTGCAGCGTTTCCCTGACGGGCAAGACGGAGGCGAGAGACTGTTTAATGGAGATGTTATCACACACAGATAAAATTGACTTTCAAAATACTCTCAACAGTGCATAAACATTGTAAATCAAAGTACATTGCAATTCAACTTGATAAACAAAATTATAGTAGCACAATGTACTTAAAAAAAATCAAAATGCTGAAAAAGTGTGTACATTTATTTAGCTGTTTTATCAGTGTTCTTGTATATTTGTTTTACTTGTTTAAAAACTGAATGCAATTAAGTGGAAGATCTATGCTTCACAACAGATATACAAAAGATATACAACAAATATGACTTTTAAACAGTTTAAATTGATAAATGTTCATGATAGGGGAAAAATAAGTTGATTTCAAATTTTAAGGCATCAACCCCTCTCAAAAAAAGTTGGGACAAGGCCATGTTTACCACTGTGTGTAATCCCCTCTTATTTTTATCACAGTGCTAAAGTCTGTGGAGTTGCATAGGAATGTTGTCCCATTCCTGTCTAATACAGGCTTTCAGTTGCTGAACTGTCTTAGGTCTTCTGGATGGGATGGAAGGACAAGTTGTTGTAGAACTTTAATGTTTCATCAGTGTCTTTCTAGATGCGTAAGCTGCCCATGCCACATGCACTTATGCAGCCTCACAGCATCAGAGATACAGGCTTCTGGACTGAGCTCTGATAACAAATTGGGTGGGCCCTGCCCTCTTTTGTTTGGATGACATGGCATCCCAGTTTTCCAAAAAGAACTTCAAATTCTGATTAGTCTGACCACAAAACAGTTTTCCACTTTGACACAGTAAACTGGCAACGTAGACCGGCAGTTTGTGTTCACCCTCAATGTTCTCTGGATTTAGTCCTGAGCCCATGTTGTGATTAACATTTTCTTTGCGAAGCTCCTTTCTGATATTGCTTCACTGTTTTTTTTTTGTCACAACATTAGGGGAATTAGTGATTCTCTGTCTATCTTGACTTCTGAGAAACACTGCCACTCTTAGAGGTAATTGTTTTACACAAGTGTGTTGCCAATTGACCTAATCAGTTGCAAACCTGTCCCCCAGCTGTTCCTCAAGGGTTCACTTACTTTTTTAGCCTCTTACATGTACCTGTCCCAACTTTTTTGGAATGTGTAGCTCTCAAGAAATAATATATCAGCCAAAATATTAAAATGTTTCACATGCTTTCATACATTTTACTGTGAATAAAATATTAGTTTATGATATTTGTAAATCATGGCATTCCCTTTTTTATTCACAATTTTTACAGTGTGCCAACTTTTATGGAATTGTGTTTGTACATAATCTTAATTCTCATTTCTTCATTTTTTGAACAGGTGGCGTATGTTTCTAAAGATACCCCCATGTTGCTGTATCTCAACACCCACGCAGCTCTGGAACAAATGAGACGCCAAGCCGAAAAAGACAATGAGCGAGGCCCACGTGTATGTCCGCTGCTTATTAATGTAAAGCATATCTTCAAACTCATTGTGTCTCTCCTGTAGGTTATGGTTGTCGGACCCACCGATGTGGGCAAGTCGACCGTGTGTAAAGTTCTACTGAACTATGCTGTCCGACTGGGACGACGGCCAACACTGGTTGAAATGGATGTCGGCCAGAGCAGTGTAAGCCAAGACGCTTCAACTAATAGTAGAATAAATGGTGATTTGTCTGTCTTTGCTTTATTAGGTGTCGATTCCTGGAACCATGTCGGCATTGTGCATTGAGCGTCCAGCTGATGTAGAGGAAGGCTTCTCCGTTCAGGCTCCACTTGTCTTTCATTTCGGTTCAACTACACCAGGCACCAATATCAAACTTTATAATAAGGTGATTATGTCTAGATTGGTAACGAGTGATCTAGTGTGTCTTTTTTATCACATGTTTGTTTGAGGAACAGTAACATATACGTAGATTAAAGTATTCATTATTAGAACACAGTGAAGATAATTCCCCAATTAGAGTCAAAGTAACTAGATGCAAAATTAGGAACTTGTGCACAATTCATGTGGAATCAAGTTTCTTTTTTGTTCCTTTTGTTCCCTGGGATTTTGCTCAAGAAGTAAGCATGACTTCATAATTCAGACTATCTGTTTGAGAGCTAAACTTGACAAAAACGCAAAAAAAAGCATAATTTCCTTTCAAATATTAAGTCTTTTTATGTTCAGAACACAAATATGATTAACTGTTAATAAACATAATATTACAATGTTTACAACTCTTATTTAAAACAACTGAGGTTCTGAGATGTATTAAAGCATCTTGATGCCTTTCCCACAAATCAAGATAAAGAAAGTTTTATTCTCTAGGTTCTGTTGACTTTCCCTCACAAACTGAACCAAAGAAATGTTCAAAAGAGTAAAATCTTTGCCCCATGAGGTCAGGAAGCAATTAGTGTAAACACAAATAATATTTTGGATTGCTTTCTGTTTTGTAATTCTGTAGTTGACGTCTTCCCTCGCCGAGGTGTTTTCTCAGCGCTGTGAGGTGAACCGCAGAGCAAGTGTGGGGGGCTGCATCATTAACACCTGCGGCTGGGTCAAAGGTTCAGGCTACCAGGCCCTGGTCCACTGTGCCTCCGCTTTCCAGGTGGATGTCGTCCTTGTCCTGGACCAAGAGCGTCTTTACAACGAGCTCAAGCGTGACCTGCCACATTTTGTTCGTGTCGTTCTTCTACCCAAGTCGGGAGGTGTGGTAGAGCGATCTAAAGACTGCCGGCGGGAGTCGCGGGATGAAAAAATCAAGGAATACTTCTACGGCTTCCGCGGAGCTTCTTTTTACCCACACGCCTTTGACGTGCGCTTTTCTGACGTACGTATTTACAAGATTGGCGCACCGTCTATTCCAGATTCCTGTCTGCCGCTGGGAATGTCTCAAGATGACACCCAACTCAAACTGGTGCCCGTCACCCCTGGCCGAGATTTGACTCACCATGTTCTCAGTGTCAGTTCTGTTGATGATGAGGCGGAGGCGGGCGCCGGTCAGGGCCGTGGGATTCTGGAGAGTCCTGTCTGTGGTTTCATAGTGGTGACGGCGGTGGACACGCAGGCTCAGGTCATGACTGTACTCTCACCTGCCCCGAGACCACTCCCACGTCACACTCTTCTCATTATGGACATTCGCTTTATTGACCTCAAATAGATTTAATGACAACACTTAATTGGCAAGAAAGTAGTTCATCAACAATGAACACATTTTGTGTGCCAGATTTCTATTGATGGATTTTAATTTTTTTGTACCTCTGATAAGGCAATTAATTTTCTTCTTAGCTATCAATTTCAATGTCCAACAAACAATAAATGATACGTTATTACGGAATCGTTTTGTCTGTTGTGCTTCAACATTCACCACAATGAAGGTATTTATATGTAAAATAATGATGTGTATATTCTGGTATAAAACATTTGGTTACTAAAATATTACTGTGTTGTGTGCTATATTTGCACGTACTGTTAGTTTTTTGCCCCTTGTACTTGGATCAAAGGCAAGAGAGAAGGAGAGAGAGAGCGCTAGTGAGAGATGAAGCTTCTGTTCAATCAGATAATGTCGTTACCCGGGCAGGACAACAGTGTTGAAACCGAGACTCCAAATTACAGGATGTTTGAATAAACATCGCTTATTTACATTACACCAAACGCGGGTGTATACGAGACGGGTGAGTTTATATCACTATATACTATTCATAGTCAACGCGTTATGAACTTTTAAGCCTTTAAGCTTTTCCTGTCCCTCCGCGTCCAAACGGCGGTCGTTGGAATACACGTAGCCGCGTTCGTGCGTCACTGAGTCGTAACTCGAGTCCCCGGCTGTACTCATCGGCCCATTTAAATGGCAGTGTAAGAATATCACTTTTGTGCTTTTTCGTGTGTCGCGTATTTTCTGCACTAATTATAACCCGATATAAACTAAATGTGATCGCCTAAACGTGTGTCTTTTCCCAAGTTTTATTCAGTCTCTATAAAGGTTGCTTTTGTAAAGCGCGGCTCTATTGTACGAAAACGGTAGCGAACTCCAAGCATTTTAAAACCGTATTTCTTTTAAATGTGACATTCTTTATGTCCTCATTTTGACACTGTCGATTGCAAAGTGGTCGCTGTTAAAACTGAAATACCGGTATGTTGAATAATCATAATGCTGCTCGTGGCTTAGTTTCGATATTTACCCATGTTGTCACAGAATCTAAAAGACAATTATGTGCTAAAGTCTGTAGGTATTTATGCAGATCACATAACAATTATTATCAGTTTTTCTTTAAAAACCATTGAAGTCAATCTGACAAGCTTGACATTTGGCATTGTAAACAAATAGTAATTGTGTAGGTATATACAGTATCTGTTGTATTGACAATCTGTGCAGGCATGTGGGTCACTGGCATTAGATTACACTTTACCAGTTTAGGTTTAACTGTTTGTGTTAATATCCTCTTTTATGTCCAGCACTTGTTTAAAAGGTGATGATCGTGTCTAATCCAATGTGCATTTATTCCTCCGATCGGTATATACGGTAATTGCATAAGCAGTAAAGACATTATCAGTACAATCAATGAAGACAGAAGGAGTAGCTTTAGGAAAAGAAGATTATGACTGATTTAATAAAGCTCGTGAATGAGTGACTGAAGGTCATTGTGTGGCCGGTGTGATCTCAAAAAACGAGTTAGTCAAACGTGGATGGAACAATGTCCGCAATAAGCCGAAAATTCAGTAAAAGCAGTCTATACTGTAGACACCCTTTTCTGAGTCAGACGTCGTAACACAAGGCAGCAAACGCACGATCAGGTTTCAACATGATCTGTGTACACAGAGATAGGTTTCACAATTCATGGCGTTCTTGCCCTCTTAAACATAATGGTGTTTCATCTTACAATATGAATGAGATCTAAGATCAGGTCATGAGCTAATCTTCTGTCCCTTTTCTTATAGACATTTCCGGACCCAATCATCCACAAAGAGGGCATCTTCATTGAACTCTTCTATGTATAAGTAAGAATGAAGAAGTTACTGGGACAACATGCAGGATTAAAATGGTTTCACTGCGGCCTGGTGATTCTCACCCCGGATGCGCACAGATCGCAAGCAGCTGTGATGTTGGACACACTTTTGGGCGCAGGTGTAATATTTTCAGATTTGAATGTCTAAAAGCAGCTCTGCAAAACTTTTCGGTGAAAACCCTCACCTGCAAGAATTGTAACAAGACATTTTGGCCATTTTGCCTCTTATCAAAGCTCGACAGATCAGCCTGGAGTGGAGAATGAGCTCTGATTTAGTGCAGAAGACATCACAAGCTCTGTTTTGTATTTTCCACTCGTAATTGCAGTTTTTTCTTAGATTTTTCCAGCTGGACTGAGATTGTGAAACTGCTAGATTTATTGTGCATTTCTCATTCTTTTTTTAGTTTTCTGACCCAGCCTGACATCACAATCACATGCATTCGTCTGCAGTGATGCTTTAGGAGATAAGAGATGGTCTCTGAGCGTAGTACTGTTTAAAAGCCGAAACGTAATTGCTGTTTTCCTTAAGCTCTTTTTTGGTGAAATATGGAGCTTGCCTGTAATTTGCACTAAGGAAGCTGCGCTGTTGCTTGATTTTTCCTTTTATTGAACAAATTGTGCTACATCAAAAGCCATAAGAACATATATATTAAAAAAAAAAAACAGCTATTTTTATATTCGAGTTAGGCTGTTGTCTCACAAACAGAAAGAAACTTGCACTTTGTTATTTCATCTTAAATTAATGACAAAAGACACCTTGATCCACAAGCAAATCAGTCAGATGAAAAATATTCTTATGGCTGTGGCTATCTCATCTTATCGTCCTAACTCATGTGAGAGAGGCTTTTCTTCCTCTCTCTGACCCTGCACTTTGTCGCCTGGCTTTTCGGCACCTGCAAATGCCTGTCGGTCTCAGTGTGGGCGGGGCTCTCGGAGACCCCTCCCCATCACGGACATTCCAACCAAGTCGCTACGTGCCTGTGTCCGCGGCAACAGCCTTCCTCGTAGGGGCTACAACTCTGTTCCTCTGTTTCACGTAAGTGTGTAATGTGCATCAACTCAGATTCAGATTGTTAATAACCAGAACTGTCTCTGCACAGCTGTCCGTGGCTTTCAGAACGGTTCTCCGCCTCAATTCCACTCTACAATGCCGTGGTCTTCCTCTTCACACTGGCCAATTTTTGTATGGCTACATTTATGGATCCGGGCGTCTTTCCCAGAGGTGACGGTTGAAGATCAGTTTAGCTGTGTCTGTCTTGTATCTATCTGTCTCTCTATATCTTTTTCTTTCTATCTGATTGTCTTTGGCTGTCTTTATCTCTGCTTGTCTATTTGTCTGTCTATTTATCTTTTTTTCCAGAGGTGTAATGAGTACCTGAAAACCACATTTGGAGTAAAAGTCGGCGCCTTACTGTAAAAATTACTCTATTATAAATTACAGGTCATAAAGTATCAAATTTCAAAGAACTTGAGTATTTTAGGCTAACCTTATCCCAAGAAATGTGAAAAACAAGAAAATCATAAAAAAGAACTAAAAGTCAGTCTCATTCAAACTCAAATGTGCATAAAAAGTGCAACCGCTAATTCACGTTCACAAATTTAGCTCATAAATAGCATCCAGTATATTCACCAACCTGCAGATGGCAATATTGCCTTGTCTGCTCAAGAAATTAATAGCAGTGCAAAAAAATGCCAACTTGTCTCCCACAATTTAATGTATTGAGTAACAATCACACGGTACATATACTCAATCAAAAATGTAGTCAAGTAGAGAGTGTTTCTACACTACTGTGTTTCGGTGTTTGTAGGTCGAAGGCATTTAGGTGAAATTGTGATATGTGATTGTGAGTGGTGAAATGTGAAATTATTATGTTTTTATATACAATACAGTATTTGTATTTCACTGTATAACACCATGTGTTGTAGCTGAGGAAGATGAGGACAAAGAAGATGATTTCCGGGCTCCACTTTATAAGACTGTGGAGGTGCGGGGTATTCAAGTCCGGATGAAATGGTGTTCCACATGTCGCTTTTACAGACCACCCCGCTGCTCACACTGCTCGGTGTGTGACAACTGTGTTGAGGTACACACTCTAAACAGAGTTAAAGTGAAAGTTCTCAGTTGCTGGCTCTGACTACATTGTCTTCATTCAGGAGTTTGATCATCACTGCCCTTGGGTTAACAACTGCATCGGAAGACGGAACTATCGATATTTCTTTCTGTTCCTGCTCTCACTCACCACTCATATCATGGATGTGTTCGGCTTCAGTCTGCTGTATATTCTTCATCATACCAAACAACTGGACCAGGTTCATTCTGGAGTCACGTATCCTTACCAATAACCTCATATTTGCTTGTTAATAACTTTTATGCGTTGGTTGTCAGTTTTTGTTTGTACCCTTAACTGACATTCAGTTTGGCGGTGATGTGTGTAGCGGGATTGTTTTTTGTCCCGGTTGCGGGTCTCACTGGGTTTCATATTGTCCTTGTAGCCAGAGGGAGAACCACCAATGAACAGGTTTGTGTGTGTACACGGGTGTGTCCTTTGTGCAAGGAAAATATAATGATGAATTTCAAAGACCAGTTGTTAAATTACTCGTCTTTTCCAGGTCACTGGGAAGTTCAGAGGCGGCATTAACCCTTTCACGCACGGATGTTGCAAGAATATTGCACGTGTTATGTGTAGTTCACAGGCACCAAGGTTAGTTGCTTCTACCCAAACATTGTTTTTCTTCTTTGATGATTTAATCCTAATAAATGTGTATGTTTTTCTGGTTAGGTATATCGGTCGGATGCGAAAGCCTCAAACTGTTCAGGTCCAGCCACCATTTCTACGTCCACCTTTGTCTGAAGCTCAACTAGCAGCGAAAGTTCTTGATAACGGAATCCAACAGGTTTAATCATCTCACCGTCTGTTATTGTGATTCAGCTACTTTAAAAATCATGTTTGTATGCTGTATACTTTAGTCCAAAAGCAGTCTGGATAAAATGGAGAGCCAGTCTACAGATGCTGAGCCACCTCCACCGCCTAAACCAGAGCACAGATACCCTCACACACAGAATGAAGGTTTGCATCACATTGTGTGATGTTTGACTTAAATTAAAACATGAAACTAATTGTTAATTTTAGTTAATAATTTTCACATGTGTCACTATAGAATAGTAAACATATTTTGAAAACAATCTCTTGTACCAATCAGAGTGCAGCTTGCTGAATGAGGCTCCACCCACACCCTCACTTTACAAATACAGGCCCGCCTACAGCAGCCCAGGGAGGAACCATACCGCCTCAGCACATTCCATCAAGGTGATTTATTCTTCAGTAGTCGGAACTGTTCAGTGCGTTAGCAGTAAAATTTGAGGTCAATTGAAGGTATATTTCAAAAGAGTACCTTTTTTTGTTCATTTCATGTCTCTTTTTGAAAAATGTCAAATCATTGACAGTTGGTTCTCGAGTTTTATGATTGGCTTTCATTATTGTTCCGGTTCAACTCTTTCTTACCTTCTATTTCTAATTTCACATTCTCCTGTGTTTTTTTTATCCTGTTTTGACACACATCTCAGAAATTAATACTTCCTTGAGCTCAGAATCGAGGCAGATGTGGTTCCGTCTTTTGATTATTTTGGTGGTGTGCCACTCTTTCTCTCTCTCTTTCTTTCTCCTCTCAGATGAGTCGAGGGAGCAGTATGACCGAAACTCCCTCTGTGCCCATCACTACTGAGCAGCCGAGTTTCTGCTCAGACCCCAGTCTATCAAGCCGGGGGGGAGCAGGGTGTCGTGGTGGAGGGCAGGGGGGTAGAGCAGGCCCGGGAGGGCTAGTCGGGTCTTCTGGGTTTGGTGGAAGATCTTATCCTTCTTTCACGGACACCTTCCTGCAATCTGCAGCAGTCTCATGCTCCTCCAGCGTTCGCTCAGCCAATCCTCAGAATGCGCTAGGGCCGCTCATTTCTGAGGAAACTACCTCTACCAGTTATAAGAGTTTAGCCAATCAGACGCGCAACGGCAGCCTTTCTTATGAAAGTCTGCTGACCCCTTCCGAAAGCCCAGAGTTTGAGTCTGCTGCTCATGAGCTGTCTCCGCCCAGACCACACCCACCACACTCTCTCAGCACACCACCGGGGGCAGCACCTATTTTAGGGTACACGTCTCCTTTCCTGTCTGCTCAGCAGAGGGAGGGCTCTCTCCAGGCCTGCCCTGCCCTCCTAAGACCCTCGCCCAACAGGGATTTCCTGCACCCTACAAGCCCGCCCCCTTCTCGGCCTCCAACCCATTCTCCCCGCACTCACTCATTGGGCTCCCCTCCTCTTTGCCCCGCCCCTAGTCATTCATCTCTAGGCAAATCAGTGTCCTATGGAGGGGCTGCAGAATTACTCCACCCGAGTGGCTCAGGGGGCGGGACCCCAATGGCAAAGTGAGTAATGCCTGCAGACTGTAGTCGTCTCCCTCTTCCGAAAAGTAAAAATCTGCACGTGTGTGTGAGACGGTGGACTAGAGCATTGAGGTTCAGTGTTTGTGTATGTTTGTTCTCTTCTCTCTGTTTAACAAACTGTCTGTTTCTTCTCACCGTACTTTGTCTGCACTTTCAGTGTGCACCCTCCTTCTCTCTCCTGTTTTTTTTTTTTTTGTGTGTGTTGTGTCTACTGTTTTCGCCCCTTTCCACCACTCCTGCCTTGTGGCCATAAGGATGACTCTGTCTCTGTGTTAAGGTTTGTCTCTTTTTGTCGTCTCAACACTGTGCTGTGTCAACATGAAATTCAAATTGGGTGCATATTAAATATTGATAAGT
>SOMO01000041.1:430281-446070 GCA_028128575.1 Paedocypris carbunculus | reverse complement strand
TATCGACGTATGTTCTAATTATTCATCTATTAATTATTTTGTGCTTATATGGTGTTTATATAAATACAGTACTGTTAATTATATTTTTAAATGAACTTTTCATGCTAGTTTTGAATGCTTTTGCAATTTTGCATATTGTACCTAATATATGATTAATGAATACCTAAAAAATTGGAATTGGCTTTTTTTGCACTGATTGTTTTGCATAGCAAGTGTTTAGTAAGTAACATGTTCTTTTTCATGTTGACCAGTTTTCCAATGCATTTTGCTTGTCTCATCTAGTTAGTTTTCTTGACCGCATGTTCAGTGCATTGCGTTTGGATACTGTTGATTTGAGTTGTTCTTCGGTTGAAGTCACTTACCTTTATTTCTCTCTTTCTTTGTTCTCCACTGCACGATCAGCTCAACCAACAGCGTGACCAATCACAAACACCAGACGGTGAATCGCACCAGCCACTGGCAGAAATCCTCCCGAGGGGTGAAGAAAGTGACTGGGGTCGGTGGGACAACCTATGAGATTTCAGTGTGATTGAATCAAAGCTTGAGCTGCTCAAATACACATGCGGAAAGGTTCCGCAGCCACTCTGGAGAAAATGAACTGATTGCAAGAGCTAGTGAAAATGTGTGCATTTCATTTTATTTTTTAAACTGTGAGCAGTCCACTTCTGGCTGAGAAAGCAGCGATAGCTACTGAATCCCCGACGTGAGCCTGAGATTTCCCTCGGGTCGACTTGACTCTTGAATGCATTGATCTTGAAAAAATGAAAAGGCATAGACATTTTTTTTTATACTTTTGTGGACCTATTTGAACTTTGTTCTAAAATACTGTTATTGCTTTAATTTTTTTCATATTTAGTTCGGAAATGGCATCTTTCCCAAAATGATTCAGACTGCACATGGGTTCTTTTGCTTGAAAAAACGTCTGTTTTTTTTTTTAGCTTATATTTGTTTGGGGTTTTTTTTATCTCCCCTCATTCCAATTTTTTCTACAGGTACAAATACAGCAACCATTATATAGGAAAGAAGACTAAACATGTTAATGGAGAGGATGTCGGTGTGATTGTTTTTGGTAGATTTTAATGGCTGCATCAGCCTGGTGAAGTTTTGAACCAAAGAAAACGAGGCTGCTGGATGGATAGCACACTTGGCACGTAGAAATGAATGTATGACACTTTACGAGCCAATAGAGCACAAAACGTTTATGGAAAAATTTTAAAATGTATGCAAAATGTGACATTTAGAGGTGACGTGTCCTTCAGGGAGGAGCCATACTCTTGCCATCTGGTCAGCCAATCAGAAGAGAGCTATTTATCAGGCCGGAGTTCTCTGCATGCTGGAGGGATGGAGACATTGTTATTTTGTTTTGCTGGTCATTGGTAAAATAAACAGCCAAAATATGGTGAATCAAAATTACAATCTGCTGTTTGGTTTTAGTGTTTTTCTGCATGTGTGTTGTATTTATTCATTCTGTACTGTTCCGTAAGGTTACGTATAAGAGTTTTCTCTAGTTTTTTTTCTAGATAAAAGGGAACTCATAAAAATGATCATTAAAGAAACAAGCAAGGATTCAGAGAAGACTAAGGTCTCGCTCAATCTCACACAGAAGATGTGTTCCGCGGTAGAAGAGTCCGTGGACTTACTTCACATTTAATCCAGTTTTCAATTAGATTTTATTTATAAAGCTCTTTTTACATGCGTTGTCCCAAAGAAGCTGTATGAAGATATGTCATTATTGGAACCATTTTTGTTCTTTGAAATTTAACTGTAGCTAGAGTGAGAAATAAGGGTAAGCCCAGGGAGAACTGGAGCCAGAGAGAACTGGATTTACTGGTGCCAGACTCTGGCATTTTAATGTGAGCTCTCTGTGCGTTGGTGATTGAGATGATAGAACATCTCTACTGGATGGCCTTGAAGAAACTCCATCCCTCCCATGAATGACATCAAACGACACCCAATCTTTCCAGCAACACCATCTCATTCGAGGGGACACCATCCTTCCTTCAGCTGTCCTGATGCTCCAGTTGACACCGTATGAAACCACTACTAATCCTGACTCTTCACTCTTCCTCCTTCCAGTCTTCACTCTTGATGTACCTATGGACCTGTTTTCATCCTTTACTCATGTACGCACATGTATTCAGAGCAACTACTGTATATCATCATCAACGTCTTCTCTGGAATTTGAACCCAGGGCATTCGGTATTGTTTGAGGCATTGGAAGTGGTTAATAAATCTTTAACTTATAATATATACGTCTTAAACGTAAAAACTAAATGTATTGAAATTGATTTTCCAAACTGCCGTTTTTGTTTAACCCGGCTCTAAACCAACAACGGTTGGTTTAAGTTCTTTAGTTAAGCACACGTGGTAGTGGCAGTAATCCTACAGGAAAATCCACTAAGCTAAAATCTTCTAGAACAAATTCCTTCTTGAGGTCAGAGAAGATTATAAGAAAATATCAGCAAGAAACAAAGAGTTACGCAATTTTATTTTACAAACACTGTCGGCACAAAAAAGGTAAAATGCAAAAACTTTATCAAAACAATGTTGATCAGGTTAATCTTAATGAAACGTCCCATACAGCACGTTGCAAACTAGTAAAACCTCCAAACCTTAATTTGCTGAATTAAAATTCAATTAAATGTTTGGAACTGTATAAAACCTTTTCAAAACTTCATTCAAACTTCACACAGAATAACAAATGACCTAACAACTGGCCAAACTGCTAATGGTAATGCATCCTAAAACCGTATTGCATATTAAATCTTCCCTAAGTGAATTTTTAAAAGTAAGTAAAGCAGGTTAGCAGGAGCATTACTAACCAAACATAATGTAACCGTAAGAGACATAAAGTTTACAAACGTAAAGCTGGTTAATGCTTCACTGGACACAGAATCAACTGAGACGAAGAGTAAGTGAATCGTGAATTGATCTTTTCCAAACCAATGCACACTTACAGTATCAGAAAGTCTGAATAGAAAGTCTTGTTCTGTGACACAGATCCTTCTCATCCTCTTCAGCGAGCAGAGATGGGAACTGATAGTGTCAGAAACAGAGAGAAAGAGGCTCATGTTTTCTTCTCTTTATCTTTTTTGACAGAAGAGCTCTGAAAAGACTGCAGCGTCTCTGCGGCCACTTTTCTTCGGTTGAAAGTGTTCATTTCCTCTTCCAGATCCCTGCGCTTCTCTTCCAGGTTTCTCTTCTCCTCTTGGTGCGTACGCTTCAGCATCTCAAATCTTTCATGCAGCTGGAATGACAGTTGAATTTTAGAACAGGCTCTGCAGTGACAGTTTTGGTACTCGCTTTTGAATGATCTACCGTAATATTTTATGTAATACAAATTGTATAACAATTGATCAAATGTATTAAAGTAATTGCCATTTACTTAATACGTGTTTGTACATTTGTGTGTGTGTGTCAATATGTGGGTCTTTGACCATGTCTTTGTCTTGTCATAGTCTTAGTGATAATCACAGCCATTTACGTAACACCAACAACCAGACGATCAAATGAATAAAAAGCAACAATTCTCGTACATATTCACACATGCGCTTAGAGACAGTTTAAACTGTGAAAAGTGCCTTACAAATGCTCAGAACTTGAACTTTATTCGTATTCACATTTCAGTCATTTTAATCCAGGTGTTAATCATCAATACAGTAAAGAAGTGCAATTTAGTTGTAAATTATTAAATTAACTAGTCTAAATTAACATTTCTGATAAATGAACTAGATGTGTGCAAATACATTTTTATAATTTATAATTATTATAATGTTATTGTAACATCACACATCAGATTAATGCTATTTGAAATGTGTCTGTTAAATGCTGTGCATAGAAACAAATTGAAATCTTCTCGAGTATAAGAGTGAAAGTGGTCGACCTCTCTCTCCTTCTCTTTCAGCTCTGCTTCCGTCTCCTTCACTTTGTTGACAAACATCTGTCGCATTTGTTCCTCCTTGAGTTGCAGCTCCACAATAAATTCTCTCCTCTTAGCCACATATGTGTCCTGGAGACTGTGTGGGAATTTGTAATGAGCATGAATATGAAATATATTTAGCACTCACAAAATGCACAGGAACTTGCTGTTTATACATACACTTTTTGAATTTGTTTATTACGGTATTTATTTTGTATTTATGGTTACAATATAGTTTAAATGCACATTAAATGCACTGTAACTTTTCATTGGGGAAAGTTTATCCAGGTAAAAGTACAAGCCCGGAGCAGTGGGCAGTTTTAAGCCACGGAGGCTGCAAGTATAACACTCCATTAGGTCACAACTGCCACAAAAGCAGAAGAAGCTGGTCCATATTTGGCCCAACTCTATTTATATATCCCACAACAGACTCATTGTGTAAGTTATAACCAACGAAAATACAGCTAAAGCCTCCCATACATATGAGTCTATAGGCCAATTTATTGTTATAAGTCTGTTACACAAAAAGTTGATGTTCATTATAGGCAAAGTTGTAGCAGTCCGTTCTAACAGGATTAAACCGTGTCTTCTAATCTGTATGAATCAAGTTAATTACAGTTTTTTAAATGCTTCGTCGGTAGAACATGGCGTTTGCAACAACAAACATAGATGATCAAATCTCCAAAATGTTGCAAGTTCGAATTTTGGACCAGGATGTGACAGCTGATGTGTCCTTGAACAAGACACTGAACCTGATCTGCTGACTGTAAATAACTTTAGATAAAAGTTTCTGCCAAATAAATGCAAATGGTATTCAGAAAATAAATTGTGTGTTTGCTGTTTGTTACATAATTGCTGTATGTTTGGTGTCAAATGCGGCTAAAGTTTGCGTATTTGGAAAAATAGAAAAGTTCTGAGTGCTGTTCTGTGACGTGACTTTTTAAAAGAATCCCAATTGGATGACACAACTGCATCAAATATAAATATTTAAAATGGAAACATCAGTACCTGAAAGGTTCACAATCCGGGTCTGTGTCTTTAAAGCCCATCTCCTCCAGCTTACAGCGACGGTACAGCTCGTAGTGTCTGGCGTGCGTCTGCTCCCTCAGATCCAACATGTTGACACGGATCAGCATCTCTCTCAGCTTCACAAAGTCGCAATGGCTCTCGTTTTCCACTGGGGACAAAATCATATACGTACAGTATAAGCACAAGTCTTATGTTGAATTTGCTTTAGTGTAAACTCATACTACCGACCGTATTTTGATAAATATAAGCGTCCCCCCGGATTTTTCAGGCACAAAATTAATAAAACACTCCACTAAAAGGCTATTGATAATAGAGTTGAATAATAGATAAAAATAGTAACATTACATTTTATTTCTAAATGTAGTACTATATGTGTGCAAAAATACAACAGCAATTCCAGAAAATACCCACCCTGCACCACCCCCCATGGATACTGCCTTGCCCGCACCATTTTATTCCCAATTTTGATTTCATCACTGCTTCCAATGACAGCAAACGGGAGATGCGCCTGGAACACACACATTATTTCTTATGAGTTTGCTTCTATCTGAACAGATCCTGAAGTGTCCTGTACTATGATGTCTGACGTCACTCACGTTCATAGAAGAGTTTATTTCTGCGACAGCTTCATCATCTGTGGGGAACTGATATATCTGGACGCCATTGCTGACAAGTTCACTCATGATCTTGATTTTGAACTTCTGAAGTTCGCTTTTGGAAATAGTGTCTGCTTTTGCAATGATGGGGATAATGTTGACCTGAACGGAGGAAAAACAAGCAGAAACAGAGGGTTGACATAGATCACAGAGTTGTGAATATGAAACGTTCACCACAGCACCTTGCAGTCCAGTTTCTTCATGGTCACCAGGTCCAGAGACTTCAGTGAGTGACCGGTGGGAGCAATGAAGTACAGACAGATGTGGATGCGGGAATCATGGTAGTTATAAAGAGAGCGCTTTATTTTAAGTTCCTCTTCTAGAAAACTTTCAAACTGGCCGTCAATGTAGTCCACAATAGGTTTATAGCTGCAACCAAACCACAAAAATGTCAGATTCCATTGCAATTGTATTCTCATATCAACCAATTTCTATATTTATATAAATATTTATAAAATTCATTATTTTTGCACTGTGGGAAAGACAGAAGACCATGCAAAAAATGATTCATTGCATAATTAGGGGTTGGGCCTAGGAGGGGGCGTAATCTTGTTTTATTGGTTTAGAATTGTGACATTAATTATTGCTTTAAAATTCATTTAAACATTCTTTTATTTTAATAGTTTTGTTTATCAAAAAGCATTTGAATGCGCAAAAATATGTGAATAATGCATTATTATAACTTAAGAAAGATTTGATTTAAAAACTGGTGCATTCAGGATTATCTGGCTTTTAGTAAGATTAATGACCTTAGAAGTCAATATTTTATTAAATAACTAATTTTCAACTTTTCACACTGCCTCGGGACGACAAATGTTTTCAATAGTTTCTTAAAACAAAATTATTCAAAATTTACCTCATTATTTTGCCAGTGCTGTAGCTAGCTCTAAAAATTAAATTTGTAATGTAATTTTTTACACAAAACTCAGGTTAAGCAATTACAACAAAACCCTCACCCATGAACAGAGAAATGCTGAACATTACCTTTCTTCTTTATTAACCTGGTCGCCAAACCCCACTGTGTCCACGATAGTCAGCTGCAGATCCACATTGCTTTCCTGAAGGTTATATGTTCTGGGACGTAAAAACACCCCATTTTGAAAGTGACTGGCCTCTTCATTCTCAAAAGTTGTGTTAAAAAGCGTGTTCATCAAAGTGGATTTGCCAATCCCAGTTTCACCTTCAGGGAAACATGAAAAGACCATTTCAGCGTTTTTATTTCCATGCCTAACTACTGTTCGGTCTTCTTAAAATGCCACATCCCAGCATCATAGGAACATACAGTAAAAACACATTCTTCTCACCAACACAGAGAATGTTGAAGCTAAATCCTTGGTTGACCGATTTGCTGACCAGCTGGTCAGGAAGACTATCAAAACCCACATGGCCTCCGAGAGAGAGTGTCCTCATCTCCTCAACCTGCGACATCACACGATCAATAGAGGAATTTAGAGGAGAAAAGCTGATCTAGACAGTCCGAGAGCGAATCTCCAGATCCGTGTCAGCATGTAGCCGAGCATATTGGTATGCACAGCTTCTCCAGGCATCTCCATCACAGTGAAAAGCAGCATGCTGAGGTATTCAAAGCTGCTTACTCTGTACAAACACAAGAAAGTGTTTCACACAGCCTTCATCTGTTCCACTGCCCCGGTATTCTTAACACACATCACTCTAGCACAAAGGAGCCTTTATGGAGCCCGTGTCTGTCTGTAACTACAGGGCTCTTCTCTCTCTTGCCCTTGAAATGTCCTTCAAGAGTTGGTCATTGAGGCAACAAGTGAAAAAACAAAAACATCCGTTAAATGAACTGAAGAAAATTGTTTTATCACGTTTTTTGAAAGCATTTGTAGCTTAGACGACAACCCCAACCAGAAAAGCCAATCTGCTTACCAGAGCTAATCAGCTTGCAGACTTTGACAGTGGAATTAGTCTGTAAAGCAGACCTCCATATTTAACCGACACGTATAGACTATTACATGTATAAAATAACTAAAGTAGCATGTACACATTATACGGATGAATGAACCTTTCTAAAGCACTTGTGTAACCAACAATTATGCAAGCTTTATATTTCTGTTAAATATATATTGGGATAACAAAGCCTTAAAAGAAAACGTTCATATACAGTTTAAACAAAAATGAAGTAGAATTTTGAATAAACCAGCACTTTGATTATGAGAGGCAGTGTAAAAAAAACTTACAGAATGTATGTTTACATCCGTGGCAGCCATGCAGATACTTGTGATAGGATTCTCTCTCTCTCTCTCTCTCTCTCTCTCTCTCTCTCTCTCTCTCTCTCNGTCGCTTGTCGTCTTCTTCCTCCATTTTTCGATAGTTCTGAGGAATTTTCTGCATAAGGGTTACAAGGGTTACGTACAAGTAAAGTCAAGTTACCTTTCAAAACATTTACTTCAGGCTAACCCAATTGTATATGCAAAATTTCTGTATACTTATTAAAACTTAAATACGTGTAATTTTTAAGCGTATATTTTGCAGATAAAGAAAGCTGTGTGATCAATTTTTCATTCCTCGAGTTTTAAAGGGCCATGCGTTCACAGAGCGGAACAATCGGGAGCTATTTACATATTAAGTTTAACAATCACACCAAATATTATAATAAAACACGCGTATAATGTACAGTGACATACAGGATAACGGAAGAAAACAGAACACAAAAAGAACGTATCTGCAAAAAAATTGAACCACGTGACTAAACACAGAAGACGCGGGACAGCACGAGGATTCATGGGTAATGGAGTTCACCGTCGTTAATTTTTGGTTTAGATACGAGTTCTTACCCTGTTGTATTTCAGTAATCACTAAGCGAGTAACGACATTGTCGCTACACATATTACGACAATTACACATATTCAAGAAGACTTGATTATTTGGTTTAAGTAGATCTCTCGAGTTGGACGTATCGAACAAAACATCTATGACTTTTAATTAATGTAAAATTAAAATGTAATAAAATAATAAGTATACATTATATTTCAATTGCGTATTATATGTCACTAAATTTCCACACTATCGCTTTGGTATTTAATTTTCTTTAGCAGTTCTTACAACGTCCAATAGGTGTCGCACGTTTACACGAAATGTATAGGATCATATACGCATTAATGCACCGCTATTGTATTTTAAACTTTAAAGTGCAAACTGTATGCAATTAACTGATATATTAAACTATCTGATCACTATTAAATAGTTTAAAATAAATGTTAAACTAATAAAAAAAAAAAAAAAACACAGCAAATTAATGTATCCTAATGCCTTTATTTCACTTTGATTCAGACACAATTTGTAAAATAAAAGCTTTTCTTTAAAATAATTTGACTTACTGTAAACAAATTATTGTACGAATCAGAAATGAATTCATCAAAATGGTCATTGAAATCAGACAAAAACATCAGAATATATTGTTTCGTTTTGTTCTGTATTTACAAATGAGTTAATATTGATCCCAACAGTATTTCTTCTGTACGTTGTTACACTTAATTTGGTTCCTCAATTGTGTTCAACAAAGAACACATGTGCTATAAATACCTCAGAATATAGAATTGGTAGAAAAACGATCTGTCCTCCAGCAGTTGTGTTGGTAAATAGATGTGAATTCTTGCGCAGCCCTGGTGATTCAATCCGAGAACCATCAAGCTTAAAAAAGACGGTGTGTATAACAGTCCTAAACTGGCTTGATATTTTAGACACAACCACAGTCACCTAACCATAACTTTCTTAAATTCACAATAAACACAACAACACAACCAAGAAAGCAAACAGTTGTGCAGCCACAAATCCAGCAACACTCTCAGTTACTGCCAAACTACATTCATGGACTCAAATATTATCAATAGTTGCACGACAAATGAACGCTCAATAAATTCAATATATTTCTTTTACACATTAAACAAACGTAAAACACTTGAGGACATGAAGACTTGGTCCATAAAATCTGAAAGTTACAGTAAAACACTTGGTCATGAAGTATGGACAGCTATCAGGAATGATGATCAAATGGAAAAGTAATGTACACTTTCACGGTCACTGTCTGTTTCATGTGCTTACAGTTTGGTGAAAAGCTACAGTAAATGAGATTAACAGTTTCCTCTAAATGTGAATCAATGAATCTTAAAGGACGACGGTCAACATTGAAAATATGGTTGGTGAAAAAGATGCAATGCTGGGATTGGAAAAAAACAGCTTTCAAAGATTCAGAGGTTGATCTTAAACCGGAAAACAACATCACCTTTACCTGAACGGCTAGAGGAGTGAACTTTGGAACGAAACATGTGAACATGTTGGACTTTAACACTAGTTTCACTAAGAAAAAGTTTGTTCATGCACCGCTGGCAGGCAGAAATTGTTTGAACATAAGCTATTCTTCAGATTCCACACCGTAAGACTTAAACACAGAGGATAAAACAGAATCTCTTCCTAACATGCTACAACTTCCCATGTCTAGATGCACTAATGCAGAGTTTCTATTAGTTTTTCCTAAAACGTCACTAAAATTTGGCAGTCCAGTGTAAACATGAAACCGAGAGTGAATAGAACGATGTTTAAATACGGAAAACTGCTATTCAAAATAGATTAAAAATCACAAGGTCATCAGCCTGTTGTTTTTGATCAGCCATGGAAGTGAAAAATTTGAGAGCAAACGACTAGTTTAAAATGTAAAAACACTGTAAAATGTAGACAGACGTGAGCACCGTCAGGTTGAAAAAACTCATTCCAGAATGAGCCGGGAGATTCTGGACAGGATGGGGTGAACTTTGGCACATGAAGAGGCGTTTTCCATGGTTGGATGGTCACAGTAAAAAGAAACTTCACTGTTGTTTGTCTTACAGTCCTTTGTTGAAGTAAACCTTCTCTACTCCAGGATGACTGGCTCGAATCTTCTCCTGAAGCTCTGGCTCCAAGCGGCTCACTGCTATAGAACTGTTCAAACGGCAGGGGGAAACTTATTAAATATACACGTATATAAGCTAAATGATGTTGATAGAAATATAAGGCTCAAAAGATAACAAAAGAAAAATAAAATAAACTGAATTCGAACTATCAAAGCATTAAACATGAATTGATATAGAGAATTGAGACATGAAAAGTAACATTTTTAGAGTTATACCTTTTAATAAAATACACAAAACAATTAATATGCATTATTGCATACATCTAATGTTTAATAATATAACCATCTATAGTTACGTATACATTATTATGATATACTTTCTGACTAATTTGTTTATTAATTTAAATGTATATTAAAAATATACCTTTATTATCATCAGTATAAATGTGTATATACAGTACATTTATATATTTACACATATACAACTATAAATAGCGAACATTACATTTTGTAAACTGTTATAATCCTAATTATTAATTACAATTTCAAGAAAGCCCTACATTGCATCTACTTCTAGAATCTAGAATTTTTAAAAGGTCTCACCTTTTTTGTGGGAATAATGCGCAGCACAACGGGGTTGCAAAAACCAGACTATACATGTGAAAAAAAAAGTCAGAAAATCCTTAATGCTTCGGTACATTGAGATAATAACTGTTTATGAAATCAACAATCTATCTTTGAAAACTCACCAAAACCCAACCAAGCCAACTTGAATGGGTGCACTCATCCAGGGAAACCTCTGAAAAGACAAGAGGGAGGGGGGAATCAACATGGCAACAAAGAATTGCTGATTCTGTGTATGGTGTAGAGTAGACTGATGCAAGTCTGATGCATTCAAATAGAGTGATGCGTTCATTGAAATGTATAAATACCTTGAGGAAAGCTTTCTTCTCCAAAGAGTTCATTAAAAATGGTGGAATTGCTACAAAGAAAACAAAACAAATGTAGCCAATGACAGTCTGATAGTCGTAGAAATTTGTTTGCTCATCATATGACCAAAAAAATCACCACAATAATATACTCATTTATTTGCCACATCAACTGTTATTAAACGATACCTAAATATCTATAAGACTATTAAACTTAAACTATTAAACTTATTGTTACTAAAAATTGGACTTCACTAGAAACAAAGAGTTGACAAACCCATTCCGGGAGAGGCCATGAGAATTCTGGACACCACCACTTGTGTGATGGCCTGCTGTGCTGCCTTCGAGGACTCTCCTAACCGATTGTCGTTCTCATCAGTTATAGGAATGCCATGTTTGAGTTCCCTGGTGTAAAAACAAGAACAACACTTTTATCAGAACTTCCCAAGCAATCAAACACCGAACCAGCTGATTGAGCACCACAAAAGATGGATTTCATATCAGCTCAACGTCCTTTATTTTCACTCTTTTTGTGTTTACGGTGTGTTTACCGTTGTCTCATGAGAGGAATATTAATACAGTTTGCAGCAGCTACAGCGGCGAATGGCACAAATCGTCCTATGAGTGGAGACACATGCTGAAAAACAGGAAACCTCATTACCGGCTTGTCTCAGGATAAAGCACAGCCACTAATCAATACATCAATGATCATTTTCGCTTGACCATGAAACAACTTTAAATTGCATTACAGTTGCAGCTGTCAGTCACTTTGACATTGTGTTTTAATGATGACACCATGGATGGATCATAGCTAAATAGAGCTTTTGCCTTACACAAACCACCACATTTTTCGTGTTGATTTGCGTTTAATGAAAAAGTTTTCGTCACAGAAGCATCTTCATCTCCTCTGAGGGTGACAGGTTTACAACTGAAGCTCATCAACTTTTGATCTCTATATTTGAATGGGTTTTGTTTCACAGTCCTTTCCGGGGTGTGGATATCCCTATTGTTTGTACAGTATGTGTTTTACTACAGCATGTTTTGTTTCCTTTTGATACTTTTATAATAATTAGATAGTGGTCTTCTTTAGAGTTTTAATCAGCAGTCTTCCCCATGATTGTGTAGCCTACAGAACTTGACTAAGAAAGGACCATATATAGAACATGTCTGTGTTTTGAGGTAATTAGCTGATTGGAGTTTAATATTCTTTAATAATTTTTATTTGGATATAATACGTATATGAGGACAGGTTATTAATATTATTCACCGTATTCTCATTTTCTGAGATACTGTTACTAAGTTTCATTAGTTTAGTTTTAAATCAATCAAATTATGAAGAATAATTATTTCCAAATCTCCACTTTTTTATTTGATTTAATAAATCAAGGTTTTGAGGATATTCAAATTTTATGGATATCCTGAAGAATTCCCTTAATCAATTCAAAATTTCATTAGTGCTTTAAAGAGCCTAAAAGTAAATTTGACCCCAAAAGAAATGACCTTGTGTCATCACTGTCATCACTCTCTCCATCAGGAAACAAATTATGAGCAACAAAACAACAACAGCAGTTTCTACTGATTTATTAACACTAATTCTTAAACCATAACTATGATTAAAGTCTGCATTCATTGGAATCAGCCTTTATTTTTCTACTCATAAATATAGCTATTGTATAAGTTTGATCAAATTAAAAGGCAACAAAAAAAGCAAAATGGCATAAAAACAATTACAACAGACAAAAGACTTACTTTGGCTAATGCATTGAGTCCTAAAGCAGTAGCTACAGCCCCGGTGGTGGCTGAAACATATGCAGTGCCAAGCTGACTGCAAGGAAAAGTTGCGTTTACAAACAGAAAATGATCAAGTGGTTAAGCTTGCCTTAATCCTCACTCACTTTACTGTAATAGGAGCATCTCCACTTCTATTTGTGTAGTTGACAATTGCATTGAAAGACTGATTGATCCACTGCCAAAACAGAACTGCAGGAGTTGTTCTGAAAGCAACAACATGCAAAAATATTATTTAAAAAAAATCTATATACAATAAAATAAATGAAAATTCTGTATATAAATGAACTACCTGTAGAATGTCATCATGCAACCAGTGATGGTCATATTCATGGGAACCTGAGCAGACATGCGACCAATCAGGAGCATCTTCTCCCCTGTGTCCGGGTGGAAGGCGGAGTCAAAAATGTACTTTGCCTTCCATAATTCATCTTCAGTGAGGCCAGGTGTAACAACCCCCTTTCTATCAAATTAATTTGAAAATTAGATACAGTTACATTTTGACATCAACATATCTTGCCATACTCAATGCAAGTTAAACTGGATTTTAGATGTCTGCTGTGTAATAAATAGACTCACTTGTAATCCTGAATAATCTGACAAGCTTTTTCTAGTTGTTCGTTTGAAAGAAGGATATTACGAGGGTCTGTGACAGTGAAGAAATGCTTTGCTCGTCCAACAAATGTTCCCTGATCCCAGCGGGGCTCTTTAATGTTTATGGAGGAAGAAAGCTCAGCTGCCATGGTACACTAAGAAAAGAAGTTACATTTTACAGGTTAATAACTACATACAAACACAATACTGATTCATCTAAATTTGTTTGAAATCTCTGGATTCCTTTAAATGCTATCCCGAAACATACCTCTTTTGATTAAACAATTGCTGAATCAGCATGTTTTAGTCAAAGACACTGACCCATCAGCCAGATAAGATTAAACATCAATTTTCTGAAAAGTGCACAAGCTGCAGATTTCAAGTAATAGAAAATAAAATATTTTTTTAATAATAAGAAGAACATATTTAGCCCTGTTTTATAAAGAATACTAAGTGTATAGAGACAATGTACAAAATAACCCCCACACATTATCTCAAGTTGTATTTCAGAGGACAAATAAAGTTAGAACTAATGTTAACACACATGAAAAAACAAACTTCTGGCAACACAGATAATATAATGCAAAATCATTCAGTGTCCATACAGTTTCGCCTGGAACCAATAATGAACATTACGTTAACCTCTGAAAAGATTAACCAAGGACCAGACTAAGGGAAAATAAGGTTAAATTAATGAACCTCACAAGAGAACGATGTGTGTCGACCTGGATCCCATCTCGTTTAAAAATGCTAGGTTGCTAGATGTTCCGAATCGTTCGAGCGAATCGGTTCTTTAGAACAGTTCAGTTCTGGAGACCGTTTAAACAATTTAGATTTCATAATTTAAAAGTTGAATCGACAACGCCGTTAATTGCTTCATTGTTATATCGTTAAAATAACGATAGTAGTTACTGCACTTGCTTTCAAGCTACAATAATTGTTTCGATTCCGATCCAAAATGCAGTGTTTGTGTTTAAGCGTCTTACTTTCAACCTATTAAACATCGTAATTTATGTATACGATTTACTAGTGCACCAACACTAATAATAAACATCATCGTCCACAATCATTAAACGAATCGTTAGAGTTGTGAATCAAATTAGTAATGAACAAAAAGAACCGATTCAAAAGAGTCAACTTTCATTCAACTTTACTCTTACATCATACATCGCTTTAAACACGTGCAAATATCACTGTTGTTCAAACACCAGATCGCGCAACAAATGAGTAGAAGACTGGTGATAAGGAACAACCAAGGTCATTTGTCCGAACCGAACTTTGAACAGACCTCTCGTGTTTACAACGCTTCCACCAAATTATACTATATCTATCTACACCAATAACATACTATTCATTTTATCACCTCATCAATATAATTTTGAAGCATATAATTTCACAATCCGAATCAACATTTTTGATTAATATATTGGCAGCTTGGAAAAATGTATTTCCCGTATTTTCACAAAATATTAGACTGTTGCATTTCTCTTTGCACTGATAATGTGTGCAGAAATAATGACATAATTATTGGTCAAATGTGTAAAATTAAAATGTCGTTTGTTCGACCATCATTACAACCTAATGGCAATGAATGGTTCAAAACCAGTCGATACCGGTTCGGTGGCTTTTTCATATGTCAGCAGCCAATTTCAGCAATTGTTTCTGGGAGTATCAGCGAAAAGAATATCGAAAATATGCTCTTGTAGAAAAAAAATACTCAATTCTGATTGAATATTGTAAAGCAAAGTGTTCGTCTCCAGCTGTGCACGTCGTTTTCAGCCTCTGGATGCCACATCACAATTCGATTTCCCTATATTTTGCTGATTTATATGGAGCTAGTGTTTTATCAGCTATTACAATCACTAGTGAAATAATGAAAGATTCATCCGGATACTCACGGTGCAACAGTGCAAATCTTGTGTCCGACTCAATCACAGCAGCAGCAGCAGCAGCAGATCGCAGCCTCGCGCACTGAGGCTAATTTAGTATTTACAGATGAGTGTGAAGCCAGCTGCACAATAGGCC
>SOMO01000041.1:401786-417505 GCA_028128575.1 Paedocypris carbunculus | reverse complement strand
AAAAAAAAAAAAAAAAAAAAAGCGCCATGAGTTTTCCGGTATGATGCACGGGGATAATGCTGACAGTGATTATACAGCTAGTAGTAGTAATAATGTCACGCATGTAATTGTAGTGTACCTCAGAAGCGTTTCAAAGACAATAACTTCCTGCACAGAACGTTTTCAGATTTTCAAATCTTTCGTGGATCTTCAAATTTGCTGTCAGATGACGTCATGGCACAATGAAACGTTACTGTTCTCCGTTCTCTACAGGGTTTCTTCTAGAACTGAGTGTTTAGCTGTGCGGTGTTGGCCTCGCTCAAAATGTATATAATGGTTTGATCCCTAGCATTTAATTTTAAACTAAATATTTTGATTCACCCTTGCAGCTTTTCCCTTTTTGAAGGTCTGTGGTGCCGCATGACCAGATGAAAATATTCCATAAGCCATAGCAACAAAAACAATCGCTCAGATCAGCAGTGGCATAAGTGCCCAACATGGCCTTAAGCATGTGCTACAATACAGTGTTGCAACATTGTGGCCGAAAAATATTGTAATAATAGATGTGTATATGATATATAATAGTTTTGTTTTCCTGGTAATTGTGACTTTCCAGTCATTGGTTTTATTTGTTGATCTGCTTTCAGCTCTCCCACCACAGTAACTGTTGTACGTTGTTTTATGTTGCTTTTTTATTACAAATGTAGTGTTTAAAATCACACTTTCTTTTCTTAAAGATCCCAGTCGCCGGCCATGCCGACTTTATTTTGTACGAATGTTTGGCGAGATTGTCGACCAAGCGTGGGTCCCATCAAAAGCCACATTCCCTTTTGAAGGAGGCCATGAGTTTGACAAACTCCCAGTGTTGAGACGAAGAGGGAGACAGAAAGAGAAGGATTACAAATACAAGGTATAAGCAAATTGCATAAAAATGTAAAAGATTGCAAGCATGTTGTTAACTAAATTCATACTCCTGCAAACAGGTTCCTAAACGTCTGATGTCATCATGGAAAGCCAGCGTAACGGAGGCAGAAGATGTACTCTCCAAACAACTGAGTTGTCAACCTGCTCCGACTCAAAAACGTGACGTCCACACACCAATTTCAGATGAATCTGTCCCTCAAACTCCATCATACATGGCATCTGATACTCAGTTTAAACCATCAAGCTCATTGACCAATGGACTTTGTCGAAACCTAAAAAGCAATGCCAAACTTAGCATTGGGAACAAAAAATGTTTCAACAAAAAGAAAAGTTTAAATGTCAAAGAACCTGTAAAATTGAATGAATGTGGTTCATTGAACATCCACAAACCTCACAAAGCGGACAATCGAAACAAATGCGATTCCCAAGGCAGTCCGTATTCAGATATAGACTCTGTCCCTCGGATTTTATGTCCAAAACGCTCTGAGGATTCAGCTCCAAATGAAGCTGAGAGGGTTCTAAGCACTAAACCTAAAAAAGAACCATGTAGAACGACTAAAAAAGCCAAACCAGAGAAGCTAATAAAAAAACATGAGTTTGGTTCAAAATCTACAAAAAATAAGCTAAAGAAGTCAAACCCCAAAGACCACACTCATCCCGCTTCAAACTACAAACAGAAGGGGAACAGTTCTCCAGGTTCATCAGATGGGTCCTTTGCAATGCATTCTTTTTATCTTCCTGCCAGCAGTGGCTTAATGTCAAGAGCACTTGCTTCCACTGATGATACAGAGGAGAAAGGAGTCAAACCTTCAAATGAGGAGGCAAGGCTACTCAAAGACCAATTTGAGCTTTCCCCAACAGAACACTCTGAGTTGTCCGATCATCGGTGGAAGGTACAAAATGATGACATTGAAGATTCAAGAGATGCCTCCATTTCTCACTCACCCCCAAACCAGACTCTTAAAATGACCAGAATTCGAAACAAAAAAAGTGCTCTTCCAAACGGACCTCAACGTAAATGCAAACCAAGCTCTGTGTTAGAGCAGCCTCAGGTTCCCATCCGTTCAGTCAAGAACGAGAGCATCTCGGACTCCTCATCGTTGTCCTCCCCCTCTCCCTCCATGTCTCCCATTGATGCTTTTCAAGAAACGGTTTCATTCAGGTCTCTGGTGAAGGAGGAATGCAGTTCTCCTGATGCTTCGCTCCATACTGATTCAAATTACAAATTCAGCACTTTCCTAATGCTTTTGAAGGACTTGCATGACAGCAGGGAGAAAGAAGGTAAACCTTTAGTTATACCTCCCTCCTCCCCATCTGCACTCATCAAGGAAGAACCATCTCTCATTCCTGATCGAGAAGATACTACATCGGAATTGCTTTGTGAGAAGGAGTGGAAAGCCGTGACCGATCTGAACGCTCGGCAGGGAAAGACATCAACTCCCAACTGCTCAAAACAGAGCAAGTACAAGCTGAAATCCACTGCAAAAAAGCCGGAGGAAGGAAACGGTTTACACTCCCCGCTGAAACAGCAGAGTTATTCCGCTGCTTTTGATAAGGACACATCAATGTCAGGGAAACTCTCTAATTCTTACCAAAATACTGTTCCTGAAGTTAGTGAAAAAGAAAGCATCTCCAAGTTTGCTCCTAAAAAACGATGGCAAACTTTTGAGGCTGCCATTGACAAAAGCCCTAAGCCCAAACCTGTATTGGTTGGTTCAAATCAAGATGCAGAGTCTGAGTTCACAAAGGTGAATGGAGTTTTCCGAGGTGACGTGTCTAATAAAGAAGCCACAAAGGCAGAGACAGACGTCCCAGATAAGAATTATGCTGCAGGTGGGTCTCAAAAGTTGTGAATGATACCCAGAAATTACTTTTTTAACGAATTACATACTTTTTTTTCTGCTTAGAAAACAAGCGACTCAGAAAACCAAGCAAGAGACTGATTGAGTCAAGCGAGGACTATGAACAGATATTCACTTCAAAGAAGAAAACGAAGAAAACCCAAGAGTTGTGTAAAATGGTTGGTCTTGGCTTTAATTTTAACAAATGCATCTAATGAGCTTATTTATATATTCAGAATAGTAAATATGGTATGACATACTTTTGAATAATACAAAAATGGAAGGAATTATTTTTAACGTGACATTTTGAACAACACACTTTTGTTGTATTTAGTTGATGAATACACTTATTTGTTGAGTGTTAGACTTAGTTATAGCTAGACGTTTATAGACTAGAAGTTTTGCAAATTTTGATTCTTTTAGGGTTGCATATGGCTGGACCTTTACATTTGCGCTGCTGGCTATATCTGGCTGGATTTAAATGCATTCATACTACTTTTAATAGTTACATTTTACATCTTTTTTTTTTTTTTTATTATTATTTTTTTTATTTATTGTTTTTTTTTTTTTCCTGAAGATGGGTTGGATCCCTGACACAAATCCTGAACACGCATCAGAACCAGCTGCACCAGAAGTTTTATATTCCCCTTCCGAAACATCATCTGAACCGTTGGCTTCACAGGAGAAGAATCTCTTCTTGCAGGATCTAATCCCACCAGCAGCACCATTATTGGAACCTGGTGAAGTGTCTTCGCTAGACACAGAGTTTTGTGCAAAGAAACCTGGTAAAATGAAAAGCCCGCTAATGATTTCTGGTTGAAACCAAAGATCAGCTGTGTGAATAATTGTTGTCGTTTCTGCTTTTACAGCATCCTCCGAAAGAAAGCGACCTCGTAAAACTACAAACAAAATTCTAGACTCCACCAATGAGAAAAACTTGGAAGAATCAAGGATTAAAAAGAAAGGGGTACGGTGAACAAATAATCTAAGTTGTAAATCTACAAGGTGGTAATGCTGGAATTTACTTGTTTTTTGGAACTCAGGTGAAGAAGCAGCAAGAATTCAGCTTGGATGAATCTTTGTGCAATGATTTGAAGGTAACATTTAGTGCTGTGCTTTTCATTTGTTATTTTAGCATGGATTTAAAATGATCATTAATTATCATGATAATGTTACAGAAGCAGGAGTTGTTTCCCGAATCTCCACCTTCTGGTTCAGGTGCGTCATTTTCTCTAAAAAACTATGATTTTTCTTACACCGTTCATATACTATATGAAGTTTCATTTAGTTTTGTCTTCTCTTTTTCATTTTTTTTTTTAACCAAAGCAGTGCATAGCAATGAAGAAATAAGAACCTCATCTCCAATCCAGCATGACACGCCAGATCTCGGTCATATTCAGGATGAAGACGAAGTAAAGCACTTTTCCCCTTTGAACACGCAAGGAAAAGAACAACCCTGTAACAGTGAAGAAGCTGTGATTTCTGAGGTCTCTCTGCATTAATATTGATTTTGTCAACAAGCACATTTGTGCATGAATATTCACATTTTCACAACTTTCCGTTTCAGACTTTTGATGCAGGGCTCAACGACAGTGTATTTTCCAGTAGAGATTCATTATCAGGTGACTTGGATCTCTCAACCAATAGAAAGTCCTTTGAGAGAGGCGGAGGCGCATCGTTGAAGGAGAACGTTTGCCAGGTAAAGACAGTGAAGATCAAACTTGACATTCTGGATTCAAGAACCTTTTATGATCACTGTATTTGATGCTGTTTATTCTTTTGTTGATTCTTGTTCGTGTTTTAGTTTAAGCTGTTTTTTAGTTTAAGACTAACCACAGGATTGTTTGCTCCAGGTTTGTGAAAAGACCGGTGAACTACTACTCTGTGAAGGGCAGTGCTGTGGAGCTTTCCATCTCCATTGCATTGGCCTCACCGAGACACCTAAAGGCCGGTTTGTTTGCCAAGAGTGCAAGAAAGGTGAGGCACCATCTCTTGTTACCAGCTAACTTAAAGGTTTGTTGTTTCGGTAAAAGTGTTTTGGTTCTTTTGTGTCACTCTGTTTTGTTGACAAAAGGCAATTTTTCCATGGCTTGTNGTTTTGGTTCTTTTGTGTCACTCTGTTTTGTTGACAAAAGGCAATTTTTCCATGACTTGTTCCCTTTTTATGTCTTTATCCATTTTTTATCCATTATACTGCTACAAAATCACAATGACTATGGTTAAACTTATGTGCTTTTTTTTTCCCCCACTCATTCCGTCAGGTGTGCACACTTGCTTTGTGTGCAAAAAGTCCGACAAGGATGTGAGGAGGTGTATGATTCCTGTTTGTGGGAAGTTTTACCACATGGACTGCATCCTGAAACATTCACCTACTGTCATCCAGAACCGCGGCTTCCGCTGCTCTCTTCACGTCTGCCTGTCCTGCTACATCACCAACCCCAATAACCCTGGCATCTCTAAAGGTCACCACCCTGTCCACGCTGAGCCTCAATTTAGTGACTTATCGTTTTACAAATCATCTAAAGTCAATGTGTCTCATTTATAATCTACATTGCTTTATTTACCTCACTGACTGTAACATCTTGACTCTGTAGGCCGCTTGAACCGCTGCGTGCGCTGCCCTGTAGCCTACCATGCCAATGACTACTGTATGGCAGCTGGCAGCATCCCATTGGCCAACAATAGCTTCCTCTGCTCCAACCACTTCACGCCTCGCAAAGGCTGCAAAAACCATGAGCACATTAACGTCAGTTGGTGTTTTGTGTGTTCTGAAGGTATGTGCTTCTTTTTATGTGCTTTCTTGTTTTACCTTTTCATTAAAATATAAGTTAAGCTTGTGTTTAATGAGTATCTTCAAAATCAAAATTACCAGCACATGTGTGTTCTTTAGAAATCAGGATTGTTCCTTAATGTTTTTGACTCTTCTGCCCATCATGTTTAAAGGAGGAAGTCTGCTCTGCTGTGAATCTTGCCCTGCTGCCTTTCATCGTGAGTGTCTGAACATTGACATGCCCCAGGGAAGCTGGTTTTGCAACGACTGTAGGGCGGGAAAGAAGCCCCATTATAAAGATGTGCTTTGGGTTAAAGTGGGCCGCTACAGGTTTGTGTTGGATTCCACAAATACTACTCTTTGGCACCAGAAAACGCATTTTGAATAGACTTTTGAATGGTCACATCTGATCTTCCAGGTGGTGGCCTGCTGAAGTGACCCAGCCTAAAAGCATTCCAGATAACATCTACCGCATGAAGCACGAGGTGGGCGAATTTCCTGTCCATTTCTTTGGCTCCAAAGACTACGTGTGGACCTACCAGGCACGCTGTTTTCCGTATATGGAAGGAGATGCCAACAACAAGGAAAAAATGGGAAAGGGTGCTGATGCCGTCTACAAGAAAGGTGGTGTAGCTACTTGTCATTAAAATATAAATGTTTTGTGTTAATACTGAGGAAAAAAAAAGAATTAAATCATCTCTCCATCGATGAAAGTTGTGCCGACCTGAACTGAGACCTGTATATCATTTTACTCTTATATATATTATATACATATATGCATACATTTGTATTGTCTAAATAATATTTTGTTGTTTTTCTTAGCTTTAAATGAAGCAGCTGATAGATTCAGAGAACTGCAGGCAGAGAAAGAGATGAGACAACTTCAGGAAGACAGGAAGAATGACAAGAAGCCTCCTCCTTACAAACACATCAAGGTAAGAGAAAATAGTTCAGTTTAAACGTTTTGAAATTAGCTTTCTGTGAAATGTGTTTCCTCCGTAAATCTTGGTATAATCAATCTAACATATTAACTGACTTTTCATTAAAAAAAAAAAAAATTAATGTAAAAATTTTTTACGTTAAAAAAAATGTCTCTTGTAGAACTGTTGTTTTATGGTAAATAAAATTGCGACAGACTGAAACACCACCCCAACAAACAAAAACGACCATCTTCAAAACGATATTCTATATATATGTGTGTGTGTGTGTCAAAATGGTGTGTCACAAGATGACATTGATGATAAATGTGAGACTTTGTTTAATTGCTGCATGGACAAACAATCTCCATTGTGGAATAAACAAATTATTTAATGTATATAAGTGTTATTTTCTTTTATCAAGAAATCACGTCTGTTCTGTAAAAATAATTCATGTCTGTTTTTTTCACGTATTTTCTGCTCAGGTGAACCGTCCTATTGGCAAAGTGCAAATAATCACAGCTGATCTGTCAGAAATCCCACGCTGCAATTGCAAAGCCACCGATGAGAGTCCGTGTGGGATTGACTCAGAGTGCATCAATCGCATGCTGATGTACGAGTGCCATCCACAAGTGTGTCCGGCCGGGGAGAGCTGTCAGAACCAGAGCTTCACCAAACGCCAGTGCACCGAGGTGGAGATATTCAGGACACTTTCACGTGGATGGGGCTTACGCAGCATTTCGGACATTAAAAAGGTCGGCATTTTTGCACAAAACTTGTAGTCTCGTAAATATGGTATTTGTTGAGTGCTAATGTCCCTGTTTTGTACCTGTAAAGGGAACTTTTGTGAACGAATATGTTGGTGAGGTCATTGACGAAGAGGAGTGTCGGACTAGAATCAGACACGCACAGGAAAATGACATCTGCAATTTTTACATGCTCACACTGGACAAGGTCTGAATCGCACTCTTTCTAATTTGTATTCTGGAATCCTCCAGTTCTGTGTTTGGTTTGAACGCTGTCTGTGACTTCCAGGACCGCATCATAGATGCTGGGCCGAAGGGCAACCAAGCACGGTTTATGAACCACAGCTGCCAGCCAAACTGCGAGACACAGAAGTGGACGGTGAATGGAGACACTAGAGTCGGACTGTTTGCATTGGAAGAAATCCCTAAAGGTCAGCAGAAGCCTGAAGCTTTACTGCATAAACATACAGTAGTAATGTATATTGTTCATTTTTAATGCCGTTTTTAGGTGTGGAGCTCACGTTCAACTATAACTTGGAGTGTCTCGGTAATGGAAAGACGGTGTGCAAATGTGGCGCTTCTAATTGCAGTGGATTTCTTGGTGTCAGACCAAAGGTGTGTAATAAAACCCTTATCTTTTAGATGTGTTTAATAGTCTTCTTTTATTTTTCATGTGTTTATATTAAGGGATGAATGACGCATATTTGTCTTGCAGAACCAGCCCCCCTCTGACGACAAGACGAGGAAATTCAGGAAGAAGGGCGGGGTGAAGCGTAAGAGTCAGTCGCAGATCACCAAGGAAAGAGAGGACGAATGTTTTTACTGTGGAGACGGTGGTCAGATTGTCTCCTGTAAGAAACCCGGCTGTCCTAAAGTTTATCATGCCGACTGTCTGAATCTCACCAAGAGACCAGCAGGTAAAAGCACCCCGAGCTTCTTTATCTTCGTTTGCTGTGTACATGTTTTCTGTGTTGTGTGAACCAATCACTTTTTTTTTGTCTGTCAAAGATGGCTGTGTTTGACGTATTTCATTTTTTATTTATTAAGGCGGCGCAATGAATTGCATTGTTATCTGGCTTTAATTGATGTACTAATGGGCTCTAGATAAAACTGAATTATGATCCCAATTTCATTCTTTTCCGCAAAAACATATATAAATGTTGATATACTGTTGATATGCAAAATTAAACATTCTGTAAGCATACATACTGCCACCTGCAGTATTTGTTGACTTATGTCTAATGTTGACCACCGCAGTCTTTAAATAAGAAATAAGAATAGCCTTGTAAGGGTTGTTTGCTCAATGTAGTAATCATAAAATACATAACATATTTTTTAAACATTTTTGTGAGTCTTTTAGCGCTAGGTTTCTCCCTGAACTTGATATGATGTGCTTAATGCCCACACAGCTACGATTTCAAGTCTTCTAGGAAAGAATATTATTGTAAAAAATAATTGCTTATAATTTAAGTTGAGCACTTTTTATTACTTATTAATACTTAATAATACCTATTAGTACATATATTATTACAGAGATAGTAATATTCACTGTAAAAACAATCACTCAGATGTACATTGTACAAAATATTCTTCTAAAATGGACAGTTTTCTTCCACCTCCGATTCATTTCAAAACATTCAATTAATCGATACTCTTCGTGTACCTTTTTCAGGCCGGTGGGAATGTCCGTGGCATCAGTGCAAAGAATGCGGGAGAGAAGCGGCGTCCTACTGTGAAATGTGCCCGAATTCCTACTGCAAACAGCACCGTGAGGGGATGCTGTTCATTTCCAAACTGGACGGTAAGCTGTCCTGCAGCGAACACGACCCCTGCGGGCCCAATCCACTGGAACCGGGTGAGATTCGAGAGTATGTTCCTGGTACGCCCGTCCTCCGCCCGCCAGCCTCAGACCCCTCCTCCTACAGGATTCCCCCGCCTACTATGCCTCCTGCTGCTCCTCTGTTCATTCCCGCTCCAAAAAGACCCACTTTCAAAGCTCAAAAAGACTCGTACCCGGGTGAGGTGGTGGACAGCTTGGTTACGCCACCTTCGTCCTCTCGTAAAGACATTAAGGAAGAGGAGTTGAGCGATGGAGAAGTGGTGGAAGGAGTGATTGGGGATGAGGGAGAGGATGAATCGCTTGAGGTGGTTGATGGAGATGAAGAGGAGGAGGAGGAGGTGCAAGAAATGGACTATGGGGAGATGGCAGAGGAAGAAGACGAAGAAGACTGGGACGATGAGTGCGTGGATGACATTGAAGACGCTGAGGACTTGGGGGAGGTTGAAGAGGATGAGCACGAATCGTCATGGGATGAGTTTGTAGAGGGAGATAAGTGATGTCCACGTTAGCTTAGACGCACAGATGAAGACGTCAAGGTGCACAGATCCAATGGCGATCGGAGAGCGGAACTGCTGTTGATCCAGACCCAGCCGAACAATGAGCAGCTTTTAGAAATGTTGATGTCCGTATCAGCTTGCCTTCTCAACCCAAATCCTCTCGGAAAAGTCCATATAGAGGGTTGGACCTGGTGCTGTGGGACTGGGCAACTTTTCAGTCCTTTTGTTGGTATAATATATGTGTCTGGTGCTTTTTTTTAATCTTTTACGTTTTTCCTGCTCAACTTGTTTACATGTTAAAAACAGGACTGGAGAAGTTGAGGAGCACGTACCACAAACCATCCCTTGGTGTCTTACGATCCCAATAAACCTGTGACACTCTAATTTGTGCTTTGTTGATCTAATTCGTATATTTAAAAAAAGATAGGATTTCCAGAAAAGAAAAGTGGACGGCTTGAACAAGTGTTCAACAAACAAATTGTTGTTAAAATAGCCACAGCTACATTGATCAGGCCCAAATATGGCTTTAAATTTCGTAGGTCGCTGTACTTGAAACACAAGATTCAGGTTGTATTGCTGCAGTGGTTTCATATGGTTTCATATTATTCGCATGATTTGTGTGATATGTGACATTCCATTCTTCTCCATCTAATGCAGTTGAGTTCCTTCAGGATGCCAGCTCTTCTACATCACTGTTCTGTCATGAATGTTCTGAAGGTTGTAAATTGTAGATGTGATTGTCACCAGGGCTACTTGACACGCTCTTTTTCTTGTGGCCTTGTTTTTATAAGGCTTTTAAAAGCGAATCTTGTTACAGAAAGATCCAATGTGAACTACGTTGTTTGTTTCTTTCTTTAAATGAACACCAGAATGTTCAGGAAAATTTCCCCCTGTCTGTGATTTATAGATTACACAACTCAGAGAGGTTTTGCACTCTTTTAGGAGAATAGAAGTGACCAGACGTGCTGTTTAATACCTGAAATGTAATTTATACGCTTTAGATCCACATTAGGCAGTGAAGACTTCAGTTGACAGGAAACCCCTCCATTTCTTTTCTCAACATGTGATGCTTTATTGTTAATAACTCACCTTTGTTTCCACTATTTTCACTGTGGTTGTATTTGGAAACTTTTTATAACTCAAAGTTCTTTATAAGCACCTTTCTGGAATATATCTTTCTGCACCAGGGACATTTAACTGACGGAAAGCGTCTTTTTTGATGTAGTTCACAGAACCTGTTGGCAAACGCATCCATTATCAATCCTGGACTTTTCAAGGCCTTACGCTTTGTGTTTTTGGCAACCTACATGTCATGGCTGTTGTAAAGCTTTGTTTTTTTTTCTGTTAGAGTCATGCTTTTATCTCTGTATTTATGGATCTTGTATAATCTTTCACACATTTTTATTGCTCTTGTTTTTACGTTGAATAAATCTGCTGCTGTGTTTCCGAGTGGTTCGGCCGCTTGATGCCACGAAGAGAAAGAAGTGCAGATGACAAGTTTTGTTCGGCAGATTTACTGCCATGTTAGACAACCATGATTTTGTACTGTACCTTGTGCATAATATAAGTAAAATTTTACATTAGAGAAAAATTCTCTGTTGGTCTTCTCTGCATGGTAACTATTTTAATCAAACCTGATTTTACGTAGAAATAAACATTTTCCATTTGAATGAAATCACAGTAAAATATTATTCTTACATTTTTATTTAATAGAGGTACAATTCAATGTACTGTTAAACGAATACGGTATAAAAAAAAAGTATTGGATTGATAGTATTTTAAATACGCTTTAGGTGTGGGTGCCTAGGTGCGTTCACCGGTTGTGGCGTTGTCATGCACTTACACCTCCGCGCCGCTGGTGGCAGCAGAGCGTCAGACTCCCTCTTCAATCCAGAAGAACTGACTCACTGAATCGCTTCGGGGACGTCTGCTGGTAAAGTGCTGTCAAAACAGGCAAGAACATCATGTATTATTTAATTTTTGGTTTCGGTTTTACGTTGTAAATTTGATTACGGGCTCACTGCTTTAGTACGACATATTTAATTCTGCCTTTAACCGCACCAAAATGCGGTTAGTATTCTAAGGTTTCGAAACATAAACAAGGATTCAGGTTTTCACGGTTATGCTAACGGCTAACTGATTGTTTTGATCAGATATTTTCTCATTTATAAACCTAATCTTACTTTGACTTGAGTTTCACATCAGTGTGGTTGTACTTTTTCCCAGATAGTTAATAACAACTGCCAGTTTTGACCCTTGTCCTATTTTAACTTTATAACTTTTTACATGTATCGTTTTTTACGAATGATTCAGATCTATTTTTTCTCATCCACTAATTATGTTGTGATGGAAAGTGAGGTGATTTATTTCTGACTATGTCCAAAAGTGAATAAGTCATTAGTCTGGATTGAAATAATCCATTTGACACATATTTGAAAGAAATTCTGGTTTCAAAAGGAACTGATAATAATCTCATCCATTGAATGCTAGTAGTGTTTTTGATTTGATTGTGAGTGTGGGATTCATTCTGTTACTGTAGGTGGCAGAAAGCTTGTCCTCTGAGTGTAACTTCCTGGTAATGCATGTTTTTCACAACAAAAACACCAGGAATGTTCCACAAGACAGATCAGGGTCATTATGTTTCATTTTGGAAATATTTGTGTATGCGTTTCTATAGCACCAGGTAGAAAAAGATTGTATTTCTTAAGTCTGGTTTCCTGCTTCACTACAGTGGATGAGAACTAAATTGGTATATAACGTAGCAAAATTCTTAATAGAGTTTCATGTAAATCTGGTAACTTTTTTATTAGTTTTGTTTTGTAGTTTTTGCTAACTTGAATACCGATGCACATAGATAAGCGTGAAGAAATCACTGAGAACGAAAGCTTTCAAGTAGAGTGGTGTGATGAGCGTAATTACGCAGGTAAAGATTTATTCACTACTTGAATGGGACATCAAAATCTCATCTATCAACAGTATACTGTGTACATACTTACACCTATGCATATGATATATATTCATAGATGCGATACATATATTTATGCTTTGCATTTCCACAAAGACCTTTCATCGGATAACACTGCAGAAATGACTTTTTAACACATGAAAAGTAGTCAGTGTGAATTATCCATAGCATAAGTACATACACATACTTATATGCCTAATATTCATGCACATTTATATAAACACTGTATATTTGTTAATAAACGTATGTGTGATATATCTAAATCGCTGTTATGTTGCAGGATATTGTGTGTGAGTGTGTGTGCGAGTGTGTTACGGCCTTGCTGATGGAGCAGTGTGCGTGTGTTGAACGTGAGCTGGAAAAGGTGCTTCATCGCTTTGTAACTTATGGACTCCAGTCAGAGGAGCGTCTGGACGAGCTCCTGAGGACTGTCTGTGAGCTGAGGAGCCAACTGCTAGCCTACGGTGAGTTCACAACAACAACATTTCACTTTGAGATTTTTAAAAACCATGCATGAAAAATCTGTCTACTTTCGGTTTGTGACGTATTGCAACGGAAGTGTCGCTCAACAGCCATATAATCATTTCAAGTGGATGAATTGTTAAAAGTGGGAAAAAAAATTATCTTTTTTTATTGTCTGTACATAGCATTCAGATAATTCATTGCCACATTTGTGTTATATTTAAGTCTGAAGTGGAGGAAAAATGCTTTGAACAAGCTGATTCAGAGACATCAGGTCACAAATAATAGGTGGAAATCAGACAGTGGCATAAATAATAGCCTGGAGTGAAGCAAACATGCAGAAAGATGACTGCATTTAGCTGCTCCACCTCTAGCCCACATGCTAGGTTTCTGTGATTGCGTAACATTAAAGCTCTTACATGGATGAATCACTGAAGCAAAGTTCATAGAGTTTGTGTTTCACTTTTCCCTTCTCTTCTAGGTGTGCAAGATGCAGATTTGTCGGTGCTCCATCAAACAATGGGCCAATGCTGCAAAGAAATCAAAGAGACGGTGCAAGTTCTGGCATCCAGGCACAAGGACATCCACGGCAGCGTGTCCAAAGTGGGAAAAGCCATCGACAGAGTAAGAGGCACAGAATTGTGTTATTACGCAGACACTTCTACACACACCATTGGTTCTATTCTAGAACCAGAGCATTCCAAATGAACACATTTTATGCACATTTTTCCCCATGCAGTAAAACTAAGTCATTATCCTTGAAATTTTGTTTAAGATGAGTTTGGGTAAAGCCAAGTACAGTAATTAAAATGTTAAAAAACTAAATGCTTTTATTGTTCTCTTTGTCGTGATTAATTGTAGAATATCTTTGTCCTCTTTTAAATAAGAAGTAAATAATTTTCTTACTCTGAAATCTCACCATCCATATGTATTTTTCAGAGCATTTTTGGAGTCTTTGTTCTTAAATTTGCCCACTTTGTCACAGAACTCAAACAGAAACTGGATTCATCACATCATGTTAAAGATGTTTGTGGTCATGAATGTGCCTAATGGTTTCATTTGATTTGATTTTTTTTTCTTTTCCAGAACTTTGATGCAGAGGTTAGTGCAGTTGTAGCTGAGAATGTCTGGGACTCACCCGAGAGACAGAAATACCTCAGTGAAACCATTGTAGAACATTTATACCGTCAAGGCATGCTGAGCGTCGCCGAGGATCTGTGCCAGGTACCTTTGCTGCGGTGCATCTCTTCTGGGTCAATCATGTCTGGACTGACACTGTTTTCCCTTCTCCCTGTAGGAGTCTGGTGTAGTAATTGACATGAGCATGAAACAGCCTTTTCTGGAGCTCAACCGCATCTTAGAGGCTTTGAGAACACAAGACCTCCGGCCAGCTTTAGAGTACGTCACCAACTTTTGGAGTTTCTTTACTTCTCTTACCTTCATCTATTTATCTTTCTTATCTTCTCCTGTTGTCTCTCTCTCCTTCTCCCTACAGCTATTTTAAATATACACACATTATTGTTAGTTTTTTCTCTCTCTCTCTGGCTTTTTCAATCTTTTTAACACCTTTTCTTTCTATCTTCCTCTTTCTGTGCTTTAATATGGCAGTGTTTTTTATTTCCTCACGCACCGCCAGAGAGGTTTTCTTTTCTATTCTTAGCCACTGTCGATTAAGATGCTTGCTCACTGGTCATATTCTTAATACCCACAAACAATGGACAAAACGCAACAAACATTTTTTCACACACAGCGGCTTTTAGGCGGTCTGTAAGTGTGAAAAGACATAAAACTGAACTTGAGCTAGTGGGTTTTTTTTGTGAGTTAGAGTTGACACTGACATGAAATGTTAGTAATGTAAAAGGCTGTTGTGAGTCATGTTTAAAAAAAATCTTTGCATATAATCTCTAACCTTTTGTGTTATTTCTGCGGCAGGTGGGCGGTGACAAACCGTCAGCGGCTGCTGGATCTGAACAGCACTCTTGAGTTCAAGCTTCACAGACTCTATTTCATCAGCCTGCTCAACGGAGGCATCAGCAAACAGCAGGAAGCGCTACAGTACGCGCGTCACTTTCAGCCCTTTGCCTCGCAGCATCAGAGAGGTGAGATGATCAGCCGAATCACCACTAGTTCCTTGAGCCAAACTGCCGTCCAGCTTCCTGAAGCAATCCCTCGTTTCAGAGGAAGTCTGAGCTTTGTGTGTCTGCTTCAGATATTCAGATCTTGATGGGTAGCCTGGTTTACCTCCGTCATGGGATCGAGAACTCTCCGTACCGCAGCCTCCTGGAGACGGATCAGTGGGCAGAGATCTGTAACATCTTCACACGGGACGCTTGTGCCCTGCTCGGCCTCTCTGTGGAGTCTCCACTCAGTGTCAGGTCCGAAAATACACTCGCTATTCTGACTTACACTTGTCAAATCAGACTGTTTCTTCAGATTCTGTAAATATTGTATGTTTGGTGAAAGTGTGTTAATTGTATGAAATCGTTTCACAAAAACGTGACAAAACAAAATTATTTTTTCCAGTTTTGCGTCTGGCTGTATGGCACTTCCTGTGCTCATGAACATCAAGCAAGTTATAGAACAAAGACAGTGCAGTGGTGTTTGGACCCATAAAGATGAGCTACCAGTTAGTCTCTCTTTATTCTCTCTCTTTCTTCTATATCTCTCTTTCTTTTCTCTCTCTATCTCTGTTCTCTCGTTTTTATGGTTGTTGTTCTGCTGTTTGTCTTTCCTTTTACCATTCCCTTTCTTGACAACAAACACAGATGTTTTTTCCCC
>SOMO01000041.1:380334-392994 GCA_028128575.1 Paedocypris carbunculus | reverse complement strand
GGGGGAGAGAGAGAGATTGAGAATAAGCTTTAGAGAGAGAGAGAGAGCAAGAGAGATTGAAAGAGTAAGCTTTAGAGAGAGAGAGAGAGAGAGAGAGAGAGAGAGAGAGAGAGAGAGAGAGAGAGAGAGAGAGAGCGCAGTTGAAAGAGAGCGTTTGCTCTCCAATCTTCACAGGTTTCTGCAGAACACACTGTTCGTGTTTCATCCATCAGAACAAAAGAAGGTCTGTTGTTAGGGCAATGCTCGTCCGCCAGGAAGACTTACCATTGCTTTATGCGCCAGCACACGTGTAAAATAAAAAAGCAAGAGGACTGCTAAGCCTCTTAAAATGCATAAACGTGTATCTATGACTCTCCATGGCCTCGGAGAGCTGATCCGTAAGCTTCTTAAAAACTGTCTTGACCGCTCAATAACAAAAATAGCTTGTTCGGAAATGTGCAATCTGGTCCAAAGAGAGCTGTGGACATGAGAAGCGTTCGGCCAGAGTCGGGCTGATGAAGCTGGAACACGAGCTGACATTTCTGTGGACATCATCCAGCCCTGTGTTGTGCCCTGGTGATATCAGAATGTCTCTGACATTTACATAACAATCCCGGCACAGCGTTCCCACTCTCCCTCCTCTTCACCTCCGTGTTTGCTCTGTGCTTTGAGCCTTAAGGCGGAAAAAAAATCATGAATGAAGTGGAGTGGAGAAAGACACAGTGACGAGGCGGTTACTCGGCCACGCCAGTGCTCCGCTTTAAATGCACTTCTTGGATTTATAAACAAGTCTGTAAACAATCAGATATGTTATTGATATTTACATACACACATCAGTTTTAATTATACATTAATATACCAGTTACCATTTGTAGACTTTATAGTAACCCAAAAGCTCATAAAAAAAGTCATATTTCAAATAAATTGAATAGTTCTTTTGGTTTTATTCCAAATATGACATTAACCCTAGTTTTCTTACGAAATTCAAATCTAATTAATTTAGACATAATATTTAAAAATCATATTCATATACATTATGAATTTTATATATGCATATACATTCAATCTGTTAAAGCAAGACTCTTATTGTGCGATAAAAATATTTATTGCCATTAATCTATTCTCAGATTCAGGTTTGGGCCTTGTCTATACCACGCAAGGTCTGATGCTGATGCTGCTGATGATGATGATAATGATGATGATAACACAATCCTGTCACATATGGTGTTTCATATTGACGGGAAAAAATATATATGTTTTTTTTATATATATAAATGTTTAGTCATTGTTTTTAATTAATATTAAACACATTTCATTATCACAACAGCCATTTAAATATACAAAGAGAACATTTTCTCTTTTGTATTTTATTCCTGTTTAAGTTGTATTAAAATGTGTGTGTGTGTGCGTGTGTGTGTGTGTGTTTTAATAAAGCAGAACTGTGGTGATCATCTAAGGACAGATGATGGGAGATGATGCCAGTGGAAGTGGTCCAGCCCTGACAAATGCCACTCCGACGCAAGCATGACACGAGCAGGACGTTGCTGAACACACACTCGTTTACTCCCACCAAAGCGAATTGCTTTTCCTTTCCTCTTGTAGTGTTCACTGGCGCATAGTGTTTCCGCAGAAAAGGTCAGTGATTTCAAATTGAACAAAACAAATCTGCTTGTAAACAAATAACTTTATTGAAACCCAAAGGAAAAGTTCATGAAATGTTCATATTTCACACAAGATTACATATGTAATTCTTATAGCAAGCAAACTGCAATTATGTAAATGTCAATTTAACCAGTCAAATAAAGGGCATTTAAATGTATTTATAAATATATTATAAATATATTATTATGCAACTAGTTATACAGAATTGTAATCATTAAACAGTAATGAGGGTTTTGGTAAATATATCATGAGTACAATTTATTTCTTAAACAGTACAATCTAAATGTATTAATATCATTGTATGTTAATTTAAAAATATTAAATCCTGCACTAGAACAGTTGTATTTACATATTTCCATAAACATGTGTTTAAAAAGGCACATACCAAGAGTAATACTTACAATTACGCACATATTTGAAATATGAGCTAATAAGCACCCCCTTGTTTTTGAGCGTCTAAAATTGGTGCTTATATTCACGTCAATATGGTAATTACTATATGGTAATTATGTAAAAGAGATATAGTCTATTTTTCAGATTGCTTAAGATGCAATCAGAGTCAAAAATCTCAACCAAAAACAGTTTTGTTGTTAATAGCGTTAATACTACAATATTACCGAGTTAATAGCATTTGTGACTTTGTGCTAATAGCCTTTGTGACTTTACTTTTGTAAATCTCATATATCACCTCACAGGTCTGAGATTGACACTGTGTGGATTAATAAAGTCTTTCTCTGGCAAGTTTTCAACAAACTTTTAAGTTGCAGGATCAATTTATCGTAGGGACCTTATCTGCTTTTTCTGGAATAAGCAATTATAAAGAATCTCTTCTCATAATGGAGTGACAGCGGGTGCCCGGGCCTGAGGCTAAAGAGACTCTTTCGCTGAAATCAAATCCCCAGGGCTTTTTTATCTCCCTTTGAAATCATGTCTTTATCAGAACTGCACACCAGATATCCCAGAAATAGGTCTTACCTGAGGTATAAAAAAAAAGNAAAAAAAAAACACTGCCCCGGGGTCACGTAAAGCCTCTTTCTTGTGCTTGAAAAGATCTAGTCTCCGTTTGGACTTAAGGTGGTTCACTCCTGCTTGGTACCAGTCCCGCTGCTGCAATGAAAATGTAAGTGGAAGTTAGCCTTCCCTACCTTTTATTCCCAGGAATCATTTCTGGGAATAATTTCTTCTGGGCAAGTGGTTGAGATCATGGATGCGAATCCCCCAGTGTCATTCACTAAGACGTTCCATCATAGACTCGAGGTTACAAAGGCGATTGTTGAGCTCTTTATGAAAGTGTTCTCTCTGAAACAACGACACAATTTTACTTGACCTTTTGTTTTATTGACTTAATAAAAGAGAACTCTTACATGACGGCTTACCCGGCATGAGAAAAAGTAAATCACTTTATAAAAGTACTGTACTTGGAAGAACTAATAAAGTTAAAATTGCAGTTTTAGACACTAGTTGTCTTTGTAGTTCTTTGTGACCTGCTGCCGGGACAAGTTGAATACCTGCAGATAGAATAGACACCTCATTGTGCTCAGGACGGAACTTTCTGGCGCATCAAGTTTAAAATTCCTCTTTAAAGAGGCTGCACAGGTGTGGAGGGGCTTGGGAAGTCACATTCTCCCCCCAGAGTCACTTCAGGACATGATTATTTCGGCGTAAATATTTAGCATTTGGCGGACAAACTATTAGCATTTGAGAAACTAAATGAATTGCTTGCATGTGGATATGTGTTGTGTAATGTCTTACAATTAAATTTNAATCATCAGTCTGGCCAAAAGAAAACGTGCGCATTAGTGAGATTATCAACGTGGAACAATCATTAGCATGATGTAATTGTAATGAAACAAACAACAGCAATTTTTTTTTATTTGAAGTGGAAGACGTTTTTTTACACAACCAAGTTTTGAGCGAGTTTGAAGGTAAACAACATATCTGCTTGTAATACAAACCTATATGAGAAAATACCAGACGTTCCCAGTGGCATTCAACCGCTTTCAGTAGACGTAACGTCACAGTATATTGCTGGATGGAAAAAGAATGACTTTTACAACAACTGAAAAGTCCTGTACACTGAATAAAGCTTTCTAGAACGTTCTCTCACATCCCAGCACTGAAGACAAGTGCCATTCAAAGAACAGAAAACCACACGCACGCATCACATCTTAGTTTGGAATAAGCAGAAAGCAGAACAGCTCTTGACTCGTGCGCTTTTAAAGTGCAACATGCATTTTAAATCCGGACACTGGTTTCAGCGTTGAACATCAGCAGCATAAGCACAGAACCCAGGAGAGAACCACAGCCAAGCGGAACGTTGAACTAGAACCTGAACGAAGCAGGACGTGAAGACGCCTACAAAATACAAAACGTGAGCTTGCTTTAAATATGCTGATAAAAAACAAAAAAAAACGCTTCAGACGATCATTTTCCAGTTTGCATCCAACAGTGATGAGCGTTCCTTAATTCTTCAATCGTCCACCACCATCAGCACCAGAGTCAGATCTCAGAAGACTCGATCCTTTCTATCCAAGGCAAACCAGAGACCGTCTTTGAATCGTGAAAGTCTTCGGCCGAATCTTCGGCTCCCAGCTCTTCCAGTCGGGCCCTTCCTCCTTTCAGCAGAGCCAGTTGCCTCTCCAAGGTCTCGTTCTTGTGGTACATCTCCAAATAGCTGGACTGCAGTTCTTTCTGGTAGCGAATGACTTTCTCTTTCTCGTTCTGCCACGTGCTCCTCTCGCTTTCGAAGGCAGAAGCTTGAGCCTCGTTCTGCCGTCTCTCCAGCAGCAGCTCGGCTCTCAGACGCTCCTCGGTGGCACCGTCTTCCTCCTCACACGGAGGCTGGGGGCATTTGCGCCGAGCTCCCTCCNTGTGTGTTTGTGTTTTCTTAGTGTCTGTTCATCGCCTATGATTCATTTTAAACAGAAGTGTTGAGTCGTTTCAGTCTAAAACCAAAGCAGTTAATGGACTTTGTCATTTTGACCACACACACACACACAAACACACACAGTTCTCAACTCTTACCGATCGTGTCTTTGATTCTTCAACTTGACGTCGGAGCACTTAGTTCCCAACAACACGACATGCGTCAGGAGAGAAATGCTTTCACATAAGCGCTTTTATTCCTCGGATATCAAATTGCAGATGTCAGGCTTAGAGATTCATATCCATCCCGCGGAAACCAAACGCTGGCGCTCGGGTCACGAGGGTTAATTAATCTTCCACGCTCTGATCAAGCCCGTGTGAGGCATTACGGCCACATCCACATACGTGACCCCCACCTACCCACCCCACACATTCACAATAATAGCCTTTAAATAGGCTTTCAAGGTAGAAACGGTGAATAGAGGGTTTTGAGTGGATCTTTGACAGCACAACTGGGTTCTGGACTTCAGGCAGATCGGTTGCTATGGAGACAGCGCCCCTCCAGCGCCGTAATGGCAGTCGGCGTAGAGCAGATAAGCGCGGTGCTAATCATAGACCATTGTCCTGAGATGCGTTCGAATCTCGCGGACCCCTGTACGACAAACCCACCGCCCGTTAAATACCCCCGGTCGATCTGTGGGGACACTGGAATCTCAGCGTCTGGGCGGTGGTGGTGATGGTAAAGTGCACTTCATTGTTGGTCCAAGTGACGAAACATCCCTGGGAAACATCCGAATGTTCTCGTGTTGTTAGCTTGTTATTACACCACGTTGCTCGGATCATAAAGAAGCGAATGGCATGACTAATGCTTCCTGAGAGGAAAACCAGCCTTCCCGCCATTTCAGAAAGCCTCGCCTCATCTCCACACTCACCGGTAAAGATTCCTGGTGAGTTCAGGTGTTATCCCCAAACTAATTGTGAATTAGCTACACATCCAGACCAATCTTTCTACAAAATTGTGCAGCCAGAGCACGAGCTCGTCCCCGTGGAAGACCCAACGCGGCAATTCAATCATCTTTAGTCTGAATGTGATGGTAAGTCACTACATTTCAGGGGTAAATTGTCCCCGTCGATCTCATTAAGTTTTCTCGTGGGTTCATTACGTGTCACTGTCGAAACTTCTCACGGCGCGGAGCTGCAAGGACGGTCGCATTATGTAAATTAACTACCGGAACTACTCAATTGTAGATCTTTTTAAGTGGCGTGTGATGATCGTGGTTTTGTTCTTGGGCCTCGTGAATCGACAGTGTTTCCTGTTGCCTCAACCAATCACCAAAGAGCCACACTATGCAACGAACAAACATCTGGAACATCACGTTTGTGTTTAGAACATCTGTCATCAGCCACGACGGACCAGTTTATGGATTGAGTAAATATATGTGTTTGTGTCTGTCTGTGTGTGCTTGTTTTTAGGTACAGTATATGACGGTGTGTGTGTGTGTGTGTGTGTGTGTGTGTGTGCGTGTGAAAATGGGAAAGCAAGAAGCGTGTAATTAAGGGAACCTTCCTGTGTGTTTGGGTGAATTAGTCTGTCTGTGTGCGTGCGTGTGTGTGTGTGTGTGTGTGTCAGATAAAGCGTGTAAAAATAATCATTTACCATTGTGTTTCCAAGCATGTCAATAAGTTTGTGTGCTAGAAAGAGTGTGCAAATAAGTTAGCTAATCTCTCTCTCTCTCTCTCTCACTATTTTAATGATTGTGTTGTCATGGCTGTAAAATTATTATCCGAGCTGCTTTGATACAGTCGGTGCCAATGAATATTAATTCCGAAATCAAAAGTAAACATTACTATCCTAGTTCTTCCAGCATGGATTGCAAAATAACAAACATTCTAAAAGCATCATGTCAAATAGTAACTTTTCGTTAATTGTGAAAAGTCTACTTGGCCTGGAAATGTTTTTCCCCGAAGGTTTGCAGTCGTTAAAAGCACAAAAACAACATTAAAAGGAAACCGTGCGGTGAAAAAGGCTCCTTGAACATCAGAGCAGAACGTGGTGGAGAAAACAAGAGCAAGAACGTCTCTGCCGGGTTTTTTTCTCTCTTCAGTTTCACACTTAGCAAGCGATGACAAGCGCGTGGAAATAGCACAGAACGTCTCTTGCAATTTTCCTTCTGCGATCGAGGTTTACGAGACCCGAAATTAATGCACGAGCCACTAACGGATTTTGCAGGAGTCGTCTGTAAATTTCCTCTCATGACATATTGGCTGTAATGAGTTTCGGCTAATGGAAGCGGTGACATGGGCTTGGAAGTCTCAGGGCATTTGCATATTGAAGATGCTGAGAATCTGCAGTGGAGTTCACAGCTGAAACTGTATCTGAAATTAATTTCCGTGATTTCAATTATGCTAATGAGCTTTAGGCAATCAAGCCACAAATGTCGCGCGGATTTTTCAAACTTGCTGATTAAACATGAGTCACAAATGCCAATTCGATCTGCTTGTATAAAAAAGTATTTACACGAATGCTGAGCTTTAAATCTTCTTAATCTTTAAATCTTTTCCAGTCCTGCAGTCTGAGAACGGCATTAAACCGTTGATGTTTTATTCACTGTGTTGTTTGCTGGAAGTCTAGATGAAATNAAAGAAAATCATAAAATGATGTTTCCACAAGCTCGTGTTTTTAGCTCGAGTCAGAATTTTGCTGTTGCGATGTGCATTCACAACAAGGAATCAATCTCTTTATATGTCTATTGTTAAATAACCGCATCACTCCTACTTGTTACCTGAGATAACCCCATGTACCTCATCATTTTGTAACAAAAATATTATTACACCCCAGTTATATAGTTCAAATTAATAGAACATAAAAACCAAATACATTTTGGGTTCACAAGTACAAATTAATATACTTAATATATACTGTAATATATATTAAAATATACAGTAATTATACTGTAATAACCTCTTAAGTTGACCATTAGTTTTTTGCTTACGTAAAATACACTTTTAGGTTGATGGAAATGTAAATACCTTGTCAAACTTCCCACCAATAGGAAGAGAGTTTTTCCCCAAGTCGACCTCTTTTCCATCCCTGTGATAAAACTTGGTGTAGATGTCGTCCTCCTCTCTCCGGTGTTCTCTCTTTGTGGAGGAAGTCCCAGATATGATGTGCTTGCTGCCCTTGCCTTCCTTCCTGGCTATGTTCAGGTAGTTCAGCAGCTCTCTCTGATTGAAACCCTTTTTAAGCAAGCCGTGGTTCTGCCGTCCTGGCGTTTGCGGAACTGCTCTGTTGCTCTTGGTTGGAGAAACATCTGGACTCTCTATTAGACTGCCGACACTTCCCATGGTACAACCGCCCGAGGCCAAAGTGGATGCTGGGTAAATGGCACTGATGCTTTTACTGAGGTCCTGGGTCAAGGACAGGGTCTGGACTGTTGCCATTGGTTATAGGATCAACTGGCCCCACTTGGTTTTCTGAAGTGAAAGAAGAACAAGAAAAAAAAAACAATGTATAAATAAATATCTTCTTCCACTCTTTAAACAGCATCACTGAGTGGTTAGATGCAAGCATCAATTTGAGTGATTGTGTGATATCCACGTCTGTGTGTCCTGCTCTGTTACTGGTCGGCCAGGGGGGAATTGTGAAATTGGTTCATTGCGAAAATCCAGGATGGATTCCATGGATGGATATCTTGCATTAGTATCTTGCAATACTGGAATTCAATGAAACACTTTTTTCAAGAGCAAAGATAAAAATGGACTGAAAGCATAAGAGGAATTCACAAGTCAGTTATATAATGCACATGATGCATGCTGGAAATAATCCCATGAGCCAGATACCCTGAAAAACAGGGCAGATCAACCTGACATTTCTAATTTTGACTAGTTTACTGCATTATTCAGTGTGCTCTGGCAATTGCTATTTTTTCCCTGTAACCAGATATAATTTCAGCTCATTGGACTTATCAGATATGCTGTCAATTCATTATCATTCTCCTTTTGTAAACTATCCATTGTGTTCCACCAATCCATTCAACATGGTCTCTGTGGTCTTTTGTGTATTGATTTCACTTCCTATCCTGCGATAAAAATAAAAGCTATGAAACTCAAAGAGATGTGACGACAAAACAACACTCCTGTTTTTCTCCACTGATGTACTGGAACTCTACGAATACGAATATCCACCCATACAACCATCCAGCCTGAGCCTTTTCCATTTCTGGGTCATGTGACGCTGGAGCCAATCGCAGCTACTCTGGCCCTGAAGGTTAGACACACCATAGACTGATGGCCAACTAATCACAGAAAATCTCTAAACTCTAAAACTGAAATTCTTTCATCTTAAAAATTCTAACGAATACAAAAAACTTCATCAAAATGCAGTAGCTTAGTTGTGATAGAGCTTACAGGTGACACACACACACACATAAAAAGTCTCCGATTGTTTTTCTTCTTTTTGGGTTGAAAATTCAACGCCCATTGAATCCCACCCAAAGCAAACATTTACTGACTTTTTACCATGTATTGAGGTTCGCAACACCTTTTCCCACCCTCATTCTAAACTTTACTCAGTGTGCCCAAAAATAGATGACTTTTACAAACAAGAAATAACATTTTTTGCATCTTAAAGTCGAACCAACACCAACTAAATCAATGTAAAATTCAAGAAAAGGCAGACTCATGAATTACTGGACAAGGAAGGACTGCGTTGTTCTCGGATTAGCATCATCAGTGCGACAGTTCCTGGAAAATATTCCATCACTGGTAACTGGCAGACAGATGTGTGGAGCCGTTTAATGACTTGGAGAAATAGGTGAAATGTGAAAGGAAATAAGCAAATTGAAGCTTTCATTGAAGAATTAACTGGAGATAGACTAGTACTTTAAAACAAAACTGAACAATGAATTTAATGTTTTGCAATAAATGCAACAGAAAAAAAAAAAAAAAAACAACTTGTGTTTACAAACATCAAAGTAGATTTTCAGCTGCCGCTTCAAACTCAAGGTCAGATGTTCCTCATAAATGTGGTCTTGGTTAAGCAGCTCACTATGTTTACATCCGAGTGTAAAATATGTTCCAACTAGTCCTTGCTTATGTGAGAAAAAAAAAAGCCTATAAGACAGAGACTGTGGAGGCGTCACACGGCTTTTAACACATAAGTTAAAAACATCTTAGTTAAAATTGAGGAGTTGCATGTGATGTTTTCACAAAGTCTCATGCAAATAAACATGGAAGTGAAGCTCTTAAGAGCATCTGGTTGTTTTATTTTTGAAAAACACCTCAAAATGGAAATATCTCATCTACCAGGAGTTTCTTTTCCAAGGTCCAGCTTAAATTTTAAATATGATTAATCACTGTTTTTTTTATTGCTTTAAATATATTTAGCAGTTAAACATTGGGAATATTTGCACCTGCTGCTTAAATAGAAAAACAGATAATTAAATTGTTCTGGCAAATCACAGTTTTACTTATTAATTTAAAACTTTTTTAGCACAGGTTGGAATTTGTAGTGCAAATTCAATAATTACACTCTCTGCTTTACACAAGTCAAAGTATCTAGAAAGCAAATATCTTGCGTAAAGACTCAGGCAAATTGCTTCATTGCGGTCTGGAATTAACAAGATTACACGTTGATCTTGATTGATGTTGATTCATGTGTCGGGTGATTGAACTAGCTGCGCAGAGATGGTTCCGTCATCTGATAATCCAAAGTTCAGTTGAGAATATTTAAAAATCAATAAAGCCAAACATAGAAGTTAAAATTGATTTAATTATTGGCCCAAAATACAAGAAAAACATTTTCAGCTGATTATAATTTCATTATTTACAAACTATATGACTTGATTAGTGCAATTAGATTTAATTATGAAAGGAATAAAGGACTAAATAGTTGCTCGTTGTGAGGTGTTTTCTGAAATAAGATGGAGGATGGTGTGTTAAAACTTCAGTCCAAACCCCTTTTAAGAGCAGCCACAAATCTTGAAGGACAGGAAAATTGTTGCATTCAGTCTTTCTCCATAATTGCCTCGGACACTGAACAGCCAGAGTAGGTGGAAAGACCTTGATTTACAACACAGCCGGGCCCTTCAGAAACACTGGCCCTTATTCTACCTCTCTATTTCTGACCAGAACAGCTTTAGTCTTGTCTACTCTGGCATTACGTTTGAAAATTCTTGTAAACGTAACATCGATGCTTCTTTAATGTGCTAAATATATGTTTGGGTACACTATATGCTGTCAGGGTACCAATGTAGTACCACTGCATTCAAGCTATAAATACTTTTTCTAGACACATTTAAACGATGAGCACAAACAAAGCAGATGAATCGAGAGCAGAACACAAAAAACCTACTTAAAATTCCAAACATACTTCTAATAATCAAGTTTGGACTTGAAGTCTCTCATAAGACAGCTCTAAAAATAGAACAAAAAAAATCTTCTTTCTTTGAGTCTGAACATATTGCATTTGTATGTTACATGAAACTATTATTTGATTCTACATGTAAAACATTTTTTTGGTAAAATACATTTTGATGTAAAACGCTGAGAGTTGAATGCAGAACAGCTGGTTTTTAACAATGTCCCAAAATGCAAACATTTTGTTTCAGCAATTATAAGGAACAAATAATTCAAAGAACTGTAAAATATTACATTTCATATAATGTTGTATCCCCATCCATCAATGACCAAGCCGCAAGATTCGAGTTATGATGAGTTACCATCCCAGCAGAAGACAAAAGCTTGGACACACTTTAGACGTGACAAATAACTGACGTTCTCAAGCATGGGTTCGGTGTGTGGGATACGCCAGGGTGTCAAACTCAGACCTCCATTTTGAAGCTCAAGCATAGTGACCAATCCTCAAACTCTAGTGTCAAATGTGGACATCTACCACCATAATTGGAAAAAAAGAAGATTTTTTTTGCCAAACCATTAATGTAAGGGATCTGCTGATATAGCCACAAGTCCAAGAGGAAACGTCAATCGTTAAACCAATAGTCATTTCCACAGAACTGCCCTTCATTGGTATCACTCAAAGCACAGAGAAACGATTAGTTCACTCGCATGTGGTCGATGATCCCACGCTTGTGATGCAACGATGCCGTGATTAGTATCATTTAGCTTGAGGACAGAGATGATCCCAGACACGAACTCTGACGCATTTTTACTGTAGGACAGCTTGAAGGTTGAAAGAGTTAATGTACGAGCAGCCTGAGGAAACAAACATCACACGCGCACTCGGATGTAAACACACAAGGCTGCTATAACCAAAACTTGGTTTATGAGGAACATCTGACTTGTAATCTTTTTCAAGAGACAGCTAAAAAACAACTCTGACGTCAAACATCAAGCTAAACTGATAACGAAATACAGTACAACGCATAGGTAAATCAATTAAGAGGTTTCAGTATAGATTTATCTAATAATCCGCCGCATAATAAATAAATAAATAAATAAATTTAAAAAAATGGAAATTTACACAAAACTTACTCAAGTGAATAGTATGAATTTAATGAATGAACAGGCTCAATGAATGAAAGAAATTCCTTTATTTATGCTACAGAAAAGCATTCAAAGTAGAAGATGTGATTGAGCTTTCCTAACGATTCAGGAGTAAAGTTGGAAACTACAAAGTTATAGGCTCAATTTCCAGTTTAAAATAAACTCTATAATAAAAACACCAATAGTTTACTATAATGCTACCTCTATAGTACTCTATATATAGGAAATAAAAGCATTCAGTTTTACTGTCTGTTTGAAACTTGGCCTAAATACTGGACTATAAAACTCATGGTGATTACCACCTAGCATGCCTGTAAATATAACATCGGCTACATTGTGGTGACATTCAGACCTAATCTTCACACTAGTTTTCTTCATAAATTTCAGAAAAAAATTGCATCATGCTTCATAGAGCTCTTTTGATATAAGGCACTATTCATTACTTTCAGACATACACGACACACTCTTTAAGTCATGTTGTTGGGCAAGCTCCATAAAATTGACCGCTCAGGCCTGAGGTCAGACACTAGGCACATTTTTTCTAAAGTGTTATTACATGACCTGAAAGCTCCACTGAGACATTCAGAGAATTGACGGTAATAAATTATAGAAGTATCTAAAAGTCTAGAACACATGTATATCGATAATTTT
>SOMO01000041.1:356284-367214 GCA_028128575.1 Paedocypris carbunculus | reverse complement strand
TGTTAATCTGTATATATAAGAGGCAGCCAACTGTTTTAGGGAACTGACAATATTCTTCGTAAACTAATAGTAGTAAAGTTGACCTTTATTAATTGAATTGCGTATATTATTTTAAACAGATAAATAACGTGTTGCTGAAGGGGGAAAAAATTGTAAAACTCTACAAGTGTTTTAAACATGTGGCCACGTGATGTCGCTGTTGCCACATATTTGTCAATCACTCTCTTGGAATTTTCTCTTCGCCTAACTTTTTCTTTTCAGGCAGACGGCCAACAAGTGACGAAAACAAATTGAAAGAGGATGTAAACGAGAACCCAGAGCCCAAAACACTGGCACAATTTGACATGTCCACACTGTAAAACACACGAGGGTAAATACATTCCAAAGTCACACTACATTTGAAACCGATTAACTGGTTGGAATCTTCAGTCGAACCAGCACGTGCTGCGCGACTGAAACCACGCCGCTAGTCAGCCAGCAAACTCAGATGTGCGCCATTTCCCCTATGTAACCGCAGTTTAAGTCAAGCTCGTCCCTGAGAGAATTAATCACAGATTCCCGGGCACAAAAGCACGAAGCGAATGTTTGCCTCTGTAACTCTAGCATGGAGTTTCAATAGCGGATTCCTATTTCTCCGAGTGGAAGTGACTTGAGTAATGTACAGGCTTTTGCAGAGACTGGTCACGGATATCACCACGACCCCTCCCTGAGTCCGAGGGCTTGTGATATGGCACTGCCAAAGCCTTTTGGGCAGATCTCGACTCCTGCCGTCAGCCCCAGAGTCTTTGTCTCTGGCTAAGATGACCCAGTTCTGCCTGGGTATCACGTTGCAGGCTCCAGCCTAGGTACACACTGCGTCTACGTGCACTCGGGTTTGTGCTAAACGTGCCTGTTGACAGGTATGATATAGAGTGCATCGGCCCCCAGAGGCCTCTCACACACACAAGACAATTGAGTGCAAGATCATAATGGGAGCGGAGGCCCCTGGGGCCCGGCCGTTGGGCTGGGAGGGCCACGGCTCTTGTGTCATGGCTAGGCTGGTGTCAAGGTTTGAGTTTACAAGCAACCCCCCGTCTCTCCCCCACTCACACATTCTACATTACTAAGCCATGTGTCTCACAGATCTCCAAGATTTTTCCCTGGAGGCCAATCCCTCATAATCAAAATTAATTGCCTGTCCTTGAAACTGTAATCGGGTTTCACTTTCTCTCCATTTCACTTTTTCTGCTCAAGATGTTGGACAGGCCGGAGCTTTTCGGGCACTTCATCTCAGGTTTTCGCTGTTCAATCAACGGCGAAAGTTGTTAGTTTTATGGGATTTTTTTTTCGTACTTTCCAACTTGCAAAAAAGTAAATCTCGTTAAACCACAAGCTCAGCACACAGAATTGTGATTTTTGAAGGTGAAAAACCTTTATTGGTCCCACAGTGGAGAAATTGTGGTTCAACACCAGCCTGTCCCATTCATGGACGATTTGTTCAAAACGATTTGTTCAAAACGATTTGTTCAAAACGAACGATTCGTTCAAAACAAACGATTTGTTCAAATCATACGAATCTGACTTGGAATGAACGAGTCTCCGCTGCGAACAATTCTTGAACGATTGTATCGAGCTGCATTACTCCAGTTCATTTGTGATTTGTTCAATCGGATCATTCATTTCGTTCACGTGTCACGTGTGAGAGCAGAGCTCTGGCTCTGTAGCGAGTAGCAGCACTCTCAGTACGTTCATGATTCGTTCAAACAGATCACTTGTTCTTAGTTCATTTCGTTCACGTGTCATGTGACGACGATCAAGCTGTTAAAGCAAAGATGGCAGGGTAGATACAGGATATAGATCAAGTTTTGCTAGAGTTTCACATGATTTGAATAGTTTTGTGGCAATTTATGTATTATTTGTTGTCCACTGAAGCAGAACATGTTGTCTTTTGTGTATCATGTTATAGAGCGCTGTCACTTTTTTCGTCATCCTATTTTTGTCACCCACTTTTTTGAGCTTTCCTGCTTCGCACCGGAGTCGTAACACAGCCACATACGTACAGAAAGACATACCAAAAACTTAAGTGAGCGCAGTGCAGTAACTACATACATTCAATAATAATGTAGTGAAAAAAGTTAAACTTCCCTGGCCAAGGCACAGTCTTACAAACAGTGAGACAGACAGACAGAGAGATCGACAGACAAACAGAGAGACAGACGGACAGACAGACAGACAGACAGACACAGATAGATAGATAGATAGATAGATAGATAGATAGATAGATAGATAGATAGATAGATAGATAGATAGATAAAGAAAGAAAATGCTCAATTCACCTAATCTAAATAATATAAATTATTCTAATGAAGTCTTTGGAATACTGCTCCCATCAGAATATTGTCATACAATTTTCACAATGCTTTTCTCGACATCAGTTTGTAATCACACACACATTTATTAAAAATGTATATATATATATATCTAAAGAATCAGCTACTGGTTAGTTTCTACTGCCCTGTGTCTTTCCCGACTCTTCTAAAAGGGAAAGCCTTGAAATTGGGGGAAAAAAAAAAAAAAGTGTGTACGTTCCGTGTTCCTTTTTCCGAATTCCTTTGAGACTCTTTTAGCTGGTTTCCCGTCTCTTTGGATTTCCTAAATTAGGACTTGTATTATCTGCTGCGCAAACACAGCTTTGTGGTCGGTTTCCTCCAGACTGAACTAAATCTGTGAGTCAACATTAGCAGTCAACTGGTGGATTGTGTTGCAGGCCACTGTGAGAAAACCAGCAACACACCGTTTCAACCCTCAAATTGATCACCAAATCCCACCATTTTTCTACCGTCCGTCATACGTGATGCGTAGATGCCAAAGGCCACTTTATCTTTTATCTCCAGACAACGACACACACCTAGGCTGCTTCGAGACTCTCTGCGTGTAACGTGTGATTGTTTGCTCTTCGGTTCCGCTCAAACGTTTAGAACAAATACTAGCCCACCCCCCGCTCCCCGCCCATGCTTGCTTATCGCAAATAGCCATTAGCATCGGATTTTAATACACATCATGTTTGTAAATGGACGGCAAACTGAGACCCCCCCCCCCACCGGGCAGATCGATGAACCTCTCCTCAGGTGCAAACATCTCTCCGGTTAAGCAAAACTCAGCCCACCCCCCAAACGGCCAATCAATGCGGACTTATCAGAGCCCTCCTTAATTAAGAGCCATTAACATTCTTTCTCACGCCTTTCTTTCAGCCGGCTGGCTCGGTGGGTTCCAGACCCCTTGCTGTCTGGATTGAATGAGCAATGCGCACATGCATTCACCCGCCAGCATGCTGGCCCTTAGCCCGGTGGTGCCAGACCCCCGGCCCGCCCTGCACGTGCAGTGGGGGCTTTGTTGTATACGCAAGGCCCTGTAATGTTTATTAATGCTCCGCTCAGGCTAACTTTTGTTTACCCTACCTTGCTGGAATATGGAATAGCGACGGAGGGCGAGGAGAAGCGGAGAGACCCCCGGTAATGAGTGGGTGTCCATTGCTTGAGACAGCTGCTCACAGTCCTCAGCACAATACAGCTGGACGGCTCTCATTACCTCAGCCGCGCTCATCTGAGAAAAATGTCAGCCATTCGAGGAAAACAGCGAGAGCGGGTGGAGGTCTGCGTATTGATAATGTGCCATGTAGCACACTGCTTCCTACCCTCGTAAATTCAGCCCGGATGTGCTGTGGTGGAACATGATCTTACCGATTTTTATCCCACCGCTGTTTCAAACGGCTGCAGTTTGTTTTTGACGTAATACACTCATTTGAAAGAAGCTTGTGGTTGGAAAATACGTAAATCGGACTTTTAGAAAATTGATGTTCTTTTTCAAGAAGCTACTAGATTTTTTTTAATCCATCTGTTTAATTAACTTCTTTCTTTTCTGGGTCACCAGGAGCTGGAGCCAATCCCAGCAACTCCAGACACGAAGGCGGGACACATATCAGCCAATAACAGAGCAGGAGGATGCTTTTTAATCTGCTTATTTTCTGCTTATTTCTCTAAAAAAACAATACAAATTATTCTGATTATTTGTATATTATCATGTAAAATATTTTTTTTCCTTTCAATTTGATATTTTCCTATACTTTTATTTTGATGAAATTGCTTTATGTTCATATTAATATATACATATACATATTTTGTAATGAAATATGTTATTTGTTAGTTAAAATAACAAAAAATTATATTAATTGCTTGGTGTGTGTGTGTGTGTGTGTGTGTGTGTGTGTGTGTGTGCGTGTATGTGTGTGTGTGTGTGTAAAAGTGTGAGTGGGTGTCTGTGTAACATACAGTACTTCCCTTCATCTTGAACTAATTATTTGTTCAATCCAATAATTCCTTTATTTTAGTAAGTTTTAGTTTAGTAAAGAAGAATGTGCCTGTTATTTTTGAAGCCTTCACACCTCGTCTGCTCACTTCTTCTCCGTAGAGGGGGTGTGAGGTCACACATCAGTTTGTTCTGTCACACTTTGCCAGGGACGAGGACGGCCTGCGGGTTCGTGGTGTCCTGAACACCATTGTTTGCTTTGACTGGTGGCTGGAGCCTCCGCAGTGTTTAATGGTCTATTTGGTGCGCTGAGGAGAGGCGTTTATGAAGAGATGCTGTTTTTATGGTGAGAGTTTGTGCTCTAATAGTACCTCATTTCCTTTTCCACACCAGGCTGCGCAAAACAAAAATAAACTGATGACATGACACAACCAAACCCTTCAGATGACTTCATCACTGTCCACGTGCTACTCCTCCAAAGGGCTATTACATTACACGCACACACACACACACACACACACACACACACACACACACACACACACACACACACANATAAAAGTTATTAATTACAATTAAACTGACAAAATTAATGTCCTGTTAATTATAAAATACTACAGTAAATAATTAAATAAATATAAGATAAATAAGGTGTTTAGACAGACAGATATGTTTTATATGTGTTTTATGTGTAAATTCATGTATCTGTGTAACTTTTTTTGAGTGTGCGTTTAATTATATACATAATTACATGTATATAAAAATATATATTGAGTGTGTGTGTGTGTATACGCACATGTATACAGAGTGTGTATGTACATATATATGTAAATGCGTACATACATATCTTTACATATTGTGTATGTAAAACTTCTCTTATGTATACATACATATGGTATATTGTAATTATGATTTTTTGGACCATTTAAAATAGCTTGCATTTTTTAATTTATATATAATATTGAATAAAAACTATTTGCTTATCATTTACTTCAAAATAGATCATATCCAATTCTTTAAGGTTCAATAAATCTTTATTTAAGAGTTCCATACACCACCTCGGAGCTATAAAAACCCTGAGTGACCCGTAAGAAAGCGTTATTGTTTCAGCCTGGTGATTACTGACCAGAAGAAGAGTTTTGGCCTGCTCTGCGAGGGCATAATCTAATGTGGGATAAATCAAATCAGGCCTGAAGTGTGTTGGTGGTCAGGCCTCTGGTCCATTGTGGCACTGACCCATTGATTCCCCAGGGAGCTCAACATGGTGCAAATTAGTCTCAACCTTGCCCCTGTGTCCTTTAGTTTAGCGGCCCACCAGGACCCCAGTCTCTCAACCCCGACCCAGAAGCATCACATCTCTCACTTCCACAGCAGAATAAGTCAATCTGATGTTGCGTCGGTCCCTCAATCCACTCGTTTTTTCTCTCTCTTCTAGAGCCCATTTGTTCATTTTATGGCTTGATCTGTGTGTTTCTGCCGGGATCTGACACAACAGCAAGTGTCCGGCTTCGGCAGCCACTCTCCAGCTGTTTGAAATACTGTGACACATCCTTCCGCTTCACCCCTTCTCTCGGTTTCCTCAAAGGGAACAAAAGAGGGATTTCCTCTGCACTGATATATGGCATGGCTGGACGAGAAGAAGTGAAATGGCGGAGGGGGTTAAATATAATGGAAGCTAGAATGTCTTCGTCCTGTATGCGTGTCTCATCAAATTAACCCCCTGACTGCTGACAGACAGAAAAGAGACAAGGTGCTTTTTTGCCTGTTTTTTTATCCCCACACCACCATGATTGGATGAGATCATCCGACTCGTAATCTAATTGCTGTGATTCAATCTTGTGGCCCAAAAGCCACCACTGCAGGCCTTTGTGACAGGTTTAGTCTTGCCTGGTTCTTTGCAGGCCTAGTGAAAGCTGAATACACACGGAATGATCCGGATCCAATGACTTACACAGGAAGCCTTCACTGTACTGGTGAGGATTTTAAAATAGGCCCAGTTTTAGAATTTTTACGGTTTTTTTTGTTAACTGAGGCAATAAGAACCATATTCATGGTGTTTGAGGTACTTTTGGTTTTTAAATAATGTATGGAAATTTTAAACTGACATAAATGTAATAAAAATTCACAATTTTCTGATTTCATACTTCAAATTAATTGATAATTTAAGGAAAGAGCAAAACGCAACTAGATTTTAGAAAAAAAAAAATAATTTTGTTGGCATTGATTTTGAGGTTTTATGTAAGTTTGAATTTACTTTTGTTTACAATTATAGAAATAAATTTAACTTAAAAGTATTTGTGCAGGAAAGGTTGTTACATTTTATGAGGATTTTATGAACTGAATTGAGTTGCTTTTTCAGTGTGTTGTACATGCTGCAATGTGGTTTTGATTAGTTTTGTTTAAATATTTAGTTTCATTGTATTTATAGCATTTTTTCCCTTCAAGTGACAAAACATGTAAAAAAAAAAAAAATAATTTTTTATATTGATAATATAAAACATTTAATTTAATTTTTGAAGAAATGTGTGTGTGTATGTGTCTGCATTTTGCAGCATTAACCGAGAATTTTATGCAACACACTGTTGATATGTCCAGGTTTTGATGTCTTGGAATGTGTTTAATAACTGATTTGAGTCTTTATATCAAACACACTCGTCTCATTATAAGCAGAAAGCGGGCCGAGCGGTTTGTTTAGGTCATCTCTCTGCTGGTGCCACAAGTTTAGTCCACTGGAACGTAAGGTCAGCAAATGGAGAGGAAGTGATACGAGTATGACCTCCGTTGGGATGAGCGGAGAAGCAGAGGTATGTATTTGTATACAATGGGCACTCAGCAGCCATTGCACGCTGGGATTGAGAGCTTTCACCACTGTGTGGGGTCAAAGGTTAATAGCCTCTTGGAGTTACATGCACAGAGCAAGGGTGAGAGGTCACCAAAGGGAGATGAAGACAAACAGGTCCAAAGTTTCACTGAAATGAGTTCTGAAAGGTATTAATTGTCATCATTCATTATGTTGGATCAAAATATGACGATAAAAATGTATGAAATGGATATCGATATTTTCACTATTTGAATCTTATTGGATATTGGAGGCTGGTCAGGAGGTTGATAACATTATTTTTGAATAAGACATTTATTACAAAGGGATAAAAAGTGTAAGTAAATGAAAGCAGATGGTCTTAACAAAAAATCTAGAAGAGTAAAGGAAAATGTATTAAAATCCTTGAGATTTCAGGGAATCTTCATAATTTACGACTTTTATTGTGCTGGCTATTGTGTTATTGCAGTGAAAACATGTTTCAGCTTCTTAATAATATATTTTTTTATATTTTAACTGTAGCATTCCTGCTTCTCAACCGGTGTTGAAAACACCAAAGGTCATTCAATTCCCATGGTGAGCATCAAGTTCTTTAATTGTAAAAACTGTATTGCAATGTCGCTTTGAATGAGTGTCTGTAAAATCCATAACACGTTTTTTTATTTCTTCGAGTTTGACCCTTTTATAAGTGATTTACAGTAAGTGCTAAATCTTTGACCAGCTCTAGATTTGAGAAAACGCAGAGAGAAAAATCTTGTTTTATTTAAAACGATATTCTCATATGAATCGTCCTCGAACATACATACAGTAGTCCAATAACTGGATTTCCTTAAATCACAACTAGGCTAAGTAAACCAACCACTGGTTTTATACAGCTTCATTTTAATTTAAACTGAATCTCCTCGAGCGTCCGCAGTAAAAAACTTTCAGAGTAAACGGCGTTATGATTTTACTCGCTCGCGTTGGCGTCACCGTGTAGACTGCTTTTAGTGGCCGTTGCAGTTTTATTAGGCGAGATCAGCTGTACAGGCGACATAAAGCAGCCTGTTTTAGTTTAACGGGACTCACTGGTCGCATATATTAAATCTGATGAAAACGGGCCTACGCTGAGCTAATTATTTAGCCTAATTCCAGCCATGTCATGTCAACAAATAAGTCCATCTCAGCTCTACACCCTTCCTCACTCCGATTTCCAGATCGCTATCAGCACTCGCCATAATAAGCACCTTCCCGCTGAATGAACACTGTGCTGTTTATGAGGCCCAGATAAAGACAAGTTCCAAATTCTTTTGTGCCTTTCAGCTTGAAGTCGTCAATGAGCAAAACCGCAATGATTTTAATGGCTTCGGAATGTCCCGTCCAGCTTTGAGTAGCGGTTGGCGGAGTGTCACTGACTGTATGCGGCTATCCTCCCTCTTTGGATGCGCTTTTTGTGACAGAAAGTGAATTACTCAACGTTGCTTTCCAGATGTGAGGCTTCTTTCCCTCTCAGTTTTGCTTTGTCAAAATTTCCAGCTGCTCGCATGATGTCAGATGCTAAAACGCATATCTGCTGCTAAGAGGAGCTGTGGCTTTCAAAAAAAAAAGCAGACATTTTACTTAGGTAATTGCTTTAATCTGAACTTTTGTTTAAGCATATTTGACTGTATCTTTTAGTCAGATTTGCAGACTTTCTGACAGTTAAATCCTATACCTAAATATATGAGAGTTCTTTTAGCACTTAGAAGCTAACAACAACTTGCACTATTTTTCCTTGTCTTTTTTTTTTTTTTTGCTAACAATGACTAACCATACCTATATTACATTAAGAATGCCTTATGGTGGAGGGTTGAATATATCCGTCTTATCATTTTACACCTCAGAGTGTTCAGTGAAAGCGTTTATAATGCACTTTTCTCTAACAAGCACAAAAGCGGCTAATTTGAATTGCTAACATACTTTGGCTGTTGGCTCCGACAGACACTAATCTATTCATGTGATTGGATTTTTCTGTGAGATTATCAGCACTGTTGTGTGTGGAACAGGAAAAGCTTGTTTGTGTGCACACTTGATCAGCTGTTGTTAATGATTCTCAGGCCGAGCAAGGTGATCTGTCAGCAGCCATCTTTGACACCAGCGCTGCAGACATGAGGACTCCACATGTCGCTTTCGCAATATGTGTGGCAACCAAACCGGGCCTGATTTTAACGTGAAGTGTTTCTTGCTTTGGTGCCGATTAGTCTAGATGGGAACATCAGTTTTCCAGTTGCAGACACCATCTAAATGTGCAGAAAACGAATCTTCAGCATCAAGATTTACGTATAACAATTACTGTAATTGATTTATGACGTTTATAACGTTTCTTATTTATATATACATACTTGAATCATTTATTCAAGTATGTATATGAATATAAATGTTTTTCTAAGTGTAAAGCAGGTTTTGTTTGTCTTTTCCTAAACTGAGTAAATAAATCACACACACTTCATGATTTATGATGCTTTGTTGTCTTTGGAATCAGATTCTCTTTTTAAATTATTCAATCTGTTGAGAAACATCAAAGAAAACAGCTGACTTTTATTTCAGTCTTTTTAAATACATCTCTTTGGTTTCAGTAGCTTTCCTTCAGTTGAAATAATCCTGGGATCAATTATATATGCGGATTTGATCCTCAAGAAATCAATTGTGCAGAAAGTTTTGAAATCACATGCTGTTTCTTTTCAGGATTAAAAGGAATTTTATTTAAAGCATTTACAGTAAATTCTCAATTAATTTTTTTTTTAATTTACCATGGATATAATATACTATATCCTCTATACTGTATATGCGTACATTTGCATACATTTTATCTATATTGGGTGTGTATATGTGTGTGTGTGTGTGTGTGTGTGTGTGTGTGTGTGTGTGTGTGTGCATATATTTGTAGTACTGTATATACATTGTATTTATACAGTTGTAAATATTTAATCCACTGAATCTATTAACTTTCAATGTCTATAATTGATTAAAAAAGTTCTCAATCTCTTGACTCTTGACTTTCATCTTTCTTTGAGTAAATATAGCTTTAGAAGTTTTTTTTTTTTTTTCAATTCGTTTGAATATCATATTGACTGTATGTCATTTTCTAGAATCCTGCCAAGCCTCTGACTGCAGCTGAAATCACATCATGCTGCTGCTACCGCTGCTTCTCCATCTCGTTTGAGTTTTTACTAGAGCAGAAATGCTGAAATAATACCCACGTCTCCACACCCAGAAATGTTCTGTGGTGCACATAAAAGAGAAGAAATGGAGCTTTTCATAGACACAAAATTATCTTTTGTGTTTATACCGAGCTTGACAAAAACCCTGGATGCTTATGAAAATCATGCACATGAAAAATAAAATACTGCAATGATTTAGTTTAAGAACGCCCCAAAAAAACATCAACATCATCTGAAGACCACATAAAGTCACCTGTAAACACGCGTCAACAGACCAGAAGAGGAAGACCTAGAAGTCGTAAAAGACGGGCCGCAGCCGGAGAAGCTGGACCCATGTGAGGCCCACATCAGCGAGGACAAAGGCTGAATTCTTCCCCAGAAACAGCCCAGCAAGAGGAAGTAGTGCAGATGCCAGCGGAGATAACCCAGCGTAGGTTCGAGTTTCCACCAGCTGGCCGTGCATACTTCTGCCATGCAGAAACATTTGTGTAATTCAGAGTGAAGTGTGTGAATCCAAGAGCGTTATGCTAATATCGTTTTTCTCCCAAGGTCTTGAAAGAAAGCTGGAGGACACAATGGAAAAAATTTACGGGAAAGACTGTTGTGATATAAAAGGTATTAAAACAGATTACATAATTTACGTACATTT
>SOMO01000041.1:339145-356054 GCA_028128575.1 Paedocypris carbunculus | reverse complement strand
CGCATAGCATGTGAGTGGGACCAAATACTCCAACTCCCACGATCCCCGGCGATACATGCATAACATGCTGCATAATTTAGTGCTCATTTTTGTGTGCACGTGGGATTTTCTATGTCTGTTCTTTGGTTTCACTGATATTTCTCACTGCAGTCTTTAGAGAATCACGGGCACATATTTTTGAATCCTTTTAATACTTTCAAGTTTCAAAACACCGATGGGGAAAAATCAGTAGTCACCACAACCAGTCAATTCCCTTTTGCTGCAACCAGTCAAGGTTTAATCTCATTTTTTGCCACAAAAACGGACTTTACTCACCTGTTCCGAGGAGATTAACTGTAGCCTGAAATGCAATATGCTGAAAATTAAGCTGCCTGTTTTTTAAATCTCTTTATCAACCCCACCAATGTGCTTTTCTGCCATTTAAACCGCAACATGTCCCGTCATGCTTGCGTGTGATGACTGGACAATCCCAGACCCGTATGGAAATTCTCTCCGGTGAATTGAAAAGGCACAGCATGGTACATGCGATTTACTAAAGAGCGCTGAAGTGTAAAATAATCTGATATGATAATTCATGGCTAATTGTTTTAATAAGGCTCGGCATTCCTTCAACATATAATCCAATCCAAAGCGGAGCACATGAGAACTGGATCACTGTAAATTCAACTGTGCCTTTTGAACCTTAATCCAGGGATTCAGAAAATGGCTGTTAGCCCCCATAGAACACACCAGATTATAACCATCCAGTTAGTCTAATAAGCATATCAAATATTACAGTACAGAAAAAAAACGCAATAAGACCAAAACCTGCATCAATGATCGCCAAAACAGCCCCAAAATGTTATTTCTGGACGTAAAATATCACACCGTGGAGTCCACAGATGGTATGAATACAATTTTGCTTTTGCATTCAAGCTGTTTTGTGTGTTTTACAGCTTTGGCTTTTTACGTCCTGTCCAGGTGAAACTGCTCTCCATTATTTATGGTTCGTATAAAAATGCGCCTGTTCCCACGTGCTGTTGAAAGTTTTATTGTGTTAATTATACATCGGGCCGAGTCTGGAGGCCTGCTTAGAAAGTGAAGGTAATTATGTCAAAAGGGAGGTTCAGAACACACAGATGCTAAAAACCTCCACACACCCACCGTATTCATATCTCTTCAGCGCCGTGTCAGTTGCTTGAATCGTGCATGAGATGACATGTCGTGAGTGATAGTGGCTGTCATTGTTCGCAGTAATGGATGGTTAGTGGGTACACAATGTCTCTGTTTGAGTCATTCGCTCTTTCAAAAGTACCTTTAACAGAACTAATGCAGCTAAATGAATGGAAAATCAATGAAAACAGAACCACGGAGCCACAAGTTGTTTGTAAAGGGTTGTATTTATGGCTGAATACGAATAAAAACGGTAGTTTTTCACCGAGTTGGATTTTATGCATTTGTTGTTTTTATGCTGGTCGTTCCGGATTAGCAGATTATTTCAAGAATTCCAGCCTCTGAAAGGGTCAAAGTTCCAGGTTTTGAGTAATCAAACCAAAAACCTCTGGAGACGCACACATTTACACCAATTTATATGTACGTATTGTAAATGTGTAAATCAACTTAATAAGAACCATAAAATTGTTGGGGACCCAAATAAATTGTACAAAAATATACATTTTAAATGTTATTCCAGCAAAATACAGTTATAATATATTAATTGCATTTCCACCGTGCAGTTCCACCGTGTTTTGGGCACGTAATAAAAATAAGCGTTTGAGGCAGTAATAAGAACAGCAAGAATTCATAATTTTACAGTATAATGCTGTTTTTAATGAAACTTTTACAGTGTAGTTATTAAAGTTTTATTGATTTAATACAAGTAATATTTTTTGGGTTTAAATGTTATTAGTAATGGTGCTTCTTTACTGTAAATGTCCTGAACATTTAACATTTTTTCCCCATGCTTTTAACATTTTTTGTTGTACTGACTTTATGTATAGTGACCTTGAGACTTGAGAATGGCTTCTTTCATTTCTGACTCTTTGGGATCTATGTGTTAACTGGCTAATCTCAGCTTCAAAATGACCAGTACAGTGCAGTTTTGTTTTGTCTTTTATGTTTTTATTCTGGTTTTAAATTTTTTACTACATAATATAAAATGTTTAAAATGTTTGTATAAAATGTTTTATGTCTTATTTGCTCAGCATTTATTTTTTTATACAGTGAACATTTTTTTTTGTTGAATTTCTACCTGGCCTTTTCTATTTCTGGGTCACAGACATCTGGGGCTAAAAGCTTTTTATGTTAAAAGTAGTCAAGCAGCGCAGGCACTTTTGGTCACATTAGAAATGTTTAAAAATGACGCTTTATGATCTCAGGTGAAAGCAGAAGAACACTGCATGAACTCCACATTGGACTTTCAGTATGCTGAAAATCGGTGTATCAGGTGGTCTGTAAATCAGTACCACTTCTTCTTTCTGTTCTTCTCTGATCTGACCCCATCTAGCAGTCGACAGTCTGATGGTGGGAAAATAATTTTTAGTAGAATTACATGTTGTCGCTCAAAGAATTTTCAAAAAATGGAATTTTGGGTTGAATGAAGAAAAAATGTAAACTCAGTATAAGGTACTGAGACATGAAAGCACCAGAATGTTATGGTAGGAGAAAGTAGGGTAGGACGAGCGAGTAAATGGGAGATAATGCAATATTCATGCGCATGAAGCAGATATCCCTATAGTTCCCATGATTACAGAAAAAGATTTTTCCAGCCTCTCTTAGTTCAGTGGAAAGATGTCGGATCCATTACGCTGCTATTATTATTTTATTTTGTACTTTATGAGAACAGAGAAGATGTGGCTTCATCAAGGAGATGTGCTTCTTCTTTTGCTCCTCTTTGATGCTGTGAAAGGAGCAAGAGTTTAACCCTGAGTGTGTGTTCCTCTTTCAGCCCTGAGATGATGAAAGTGATGGTCCGTGCTGTATCAGGAGATGTCCGGGTCCTCTTGAAAAAAATCCAAATAAAAGAAGATGTGACCCTGATTGAAATGAAGGATATTTGATCTTGAAATGAAGTGCTTCCTTGCTAAGCCCTAATGCACTCGGCTTTGAACATAAAAAAGTAATTGATGTTACCACGTTGTCTGCTTCTGTTGAGCTCGTTGAAGCATGACGAAACAATAATGTGTCAATGGTGGATTTACGCGCATTGTGTTATAGATATTAGATGATGAGGTAAAATTCAAGCTATAGTTTTAAAAACTGCTTTTTTTTATCTCTCTCTGTCATATATGAATATGTACGTATTTAAAGACAGATATAATGTAGATAGAGTTGACATAAATAAATAAATGTGCTTAATATATAGTGTAGGTAGAAATATAGATAGATAGATAGATAGATAGATAGATAGATAGATAGATAGATAGATAGATAGATAGATAGATTTCAATGCAGAGTTAAAAACTACACAGAGTTCAACACTACAAAGAGTTAAACCCTATATAGAGTTGAACACTACACTAAGTTGAACACTACACTGAGTGGAACACTGCACAGAGTGGAACACTACATAGAGCTGAATACTGCAAAGAGTTGAACATTACACAAAGTTGAACACTGCAGAGAGTTGAACACTACACAGAGTTCAACATTACACAGAGTTCAACACTATATAGAGTTCAACACTGCACAGAGAGGAACACTACACTGAGTTGAACACTACACTTCATGTGTTTAACACTGCAGAGTGGATCACTACGTAGAGCTGCACATTGCACAAAGTGAAACACTACACAGTTGAACACTGCACAGAGTGGAACACTACACTGAGTTGAACACTACACACTACACTTCATGTGTTGAACACTGCACAGAGTGGAACACCACACTGAGTTGAACACTACACAGAGTGGAAAACTGCACAGAGCTTAACACTACACTGAGTTGAACACTACACTGGGTTGAACATTACGCAGAGTTGAACACTACACTGAGTTAAACACTTGAGTGAGTGCATTTATTCTGCCTATACTCTGATCTTAATATTTTATTCATTACGCATCCTCCATGTTCACAATAGCCACACATCAAAAATTCGCCAATGTGTTCTTGGCACTTTGCAATGTGGCTAGCCCAAGTGGCACAAAGTAATGAGTTGTCTCTTCATCCCATCAGAGGGCGCTCTCTGCTTCTGCTGTGACTTCCTGTCCCCCGGCCATATTAACTTTGCATTGACACAAAAGCATTGCAAAGTACCATCGTTTTTCCAGAATCTTAGGCATTTTCCTGGTCGTAGTCTGAATCCGTGCCTGTTTATTCTGACTAATTGTGTTTAAATTATACTTGATCTTGTTATGTATTCTGGATTGTCTTCATGTGATGTTGACATCTTTCCTGTGACCTAATACCTCTGTCATTTGGTCAAAGTTTGTTTTATTGTTCATTAAATCTCTCTCTTTGGATTCTTCAACGTCGATTACCCAGATACTTTACACACAAAAAGTGTGTTTGGTTTACATTTGTTTGGTTTATTAATGTCATTCATCCATTCTTGTAACTCCTTTTTCTATTTCTGGGTCACGGGGAACTTGAGGTAATCCCATCAACTCTGGGCCTGAAGGCAGAACAAACCCTGGATTTTACTTTTATTACTTTTACTTGACAAACGATTATTGCAACTTCATATTTTCAAATTAAACATGTCATTTATTTTTGTATTTACCCGTTGAACGGGTTAATAATTGACCATAGCTGTGAGTAAGTGTGTGAATTTGTCTGTTTGTCTGATTAGTTAATCCAGAGTGTGCCACTAATCCACCTCAGGCCCAGACTTGCTGGGATTGAGTCCAGCTCCCTGTGACCTTGAAATGAAGTAAGAGGTAGAAAATGGATGGATGAATTTACCCGTCGTGTTTGTTGAACATTTCGAGAGTGAATGAGAAACAGCGTAGCGGAGGTGTTGAGTGTATAGTTGAGAATGTGGCGGATTGAGCGAGTGAGAGAAGTAAAACACGGAGTGGAGTTTTTTTTTTTTATTATTTAAAATGATATTTGGAGAATTGTTTTTTTATTGTGTTCTTCATTTGTCACTGAAGAAAATCAGTTGTGCACATTTACAGAATCTGTCAGAAGCAGACGGTGTGTTAAGAGTACAGTTTTTTCCTGCTAGCTTGTTAATATCATAGTTTTAATGTATTCATTCACAAATATATTCAAGTTCTAACATTTGTGTGCGTGTTCTTTTAAAAACCCATACATATAAAACTGTACACTTTAAATTGTTTATAGGTTTGAGTGTGTTTGTCTGTCATGACCTGTGTGATTTACTGGCCTTTTCACAAGCCAGCATCACTCCACTGTGTTTCCCCATCTTCAGCCCAGTGACCTTGGGTTTGGCTCCAGATCCACCGTGACCAAAGTGAAAAAGCAGCACGGATTGCTGAGCACTTCTGGTTTGGTGATCACTCATTCCATTTGTGCATAAATGCTGTGGTTTAATATATTATTAATGATATTAACCTGAGTTAAAAGCCCAGTCGGGGCCGATCTGTATGGAGTTTGCATTTTCTCACTCATCTGTGGTCTCCAGGTTCCTCCCATTGTCCTGGAACATGCGTCCAAACAAACTGGAAACTATAAATTGCTCATAGATGCGAATTAGTGTTATGGTGTTTGTGTTCGTCTGACTTTCTCTGCAATATGTAAAACATCTGCAACCCAGAGACGCTTGGATTGACTCAACACTGAAAGAAAAAGGATGGTTGGATGGATGGATGGGAAAAAAACAACTAGTCAAGTCAAGTAACTTTATTGTCACATATGCAGTACATCTGTGATATACAGCACAGTGAAATTGCTTTCCCCTCAGCCTACGGTGCAACATAAATACAAGTACCGTATGTACAACACAAACAATAACAATAAACAAAAACAGTGCAAAAAGGAGACACTAGCAGTATGGTAGTGTTAGTGCAAATACTGCAAGAAGGAGGTGTTGTGCTGTTCCTCGGGTAGTGTTCAGAAAGGTGTAATTGTTCATGTTCGTTGCTGGGTGGAGGGTCCAGTCCGACGGAGCAGAGGAGGTAGAGCAGGTAGGGAGTTGAGTGCTGTGACTGCCTGCTAACTAAATATTAAAAAACTGCCAACTAAATATTAGTTATCGATAAATAATATTGAGTGGTCAAATTTTGGTGTCTACATTTCTCCATCACCTATTCACAACTTCATATCTATGTTCAATTGACAGAAGATTCCTGAAGAAGCCAGTTAATTGGGACGAATGGTGTTGACGTGTCCAAGTTAATCGGAATCAATGGTATTTTAAAGAAGGTCGCAGGTTGTGATGCATATGCAACACAAGTTAGATTTAATATTCAAAGAGCAAATTAATTATTCAAAGGCTAATTCACAAAGTCTTTACATCGGTGGTTCTTAAGCTTTGTAGGTTGCTCCCCTTTTGAGCCTTCAGATTTGCTTCCCACCCCCACACCATCCCAAAACATAATTATTTCCTAAATGTTTAGTGTAAAAGCCCCTGCTTCACTTGAAATAACGAAAAAATGAGAGCAAGACGTGTTTTCTTTACTCTGCTGGTGGTCCACGCCCCCCTCTACAGTGCATGTGAGCCCCCCTATGGTGGGTGCCGCCCCCCTCTTGTGCTCTTACATACACAAGCCCTTTGCAGTCGCACTGAATCCCAAGTCATGTGACCAGGTCATGTCGTGGAGACTTGTGGGAGATGGAGTTCTCCAGATCTCTGGCGGCGTAACTCATCGTCTCTTCGTATTTTTCCACCGGTCAACTCAATTTTTGGCCTCGCACCTTGTATTATGATAGGGAGCAGAATCATAAACCCGATTTTGTGTGGTAGACAGTGACATGGCAGCCATCCAATGATTGCATTCCACATGAGTATCACGGTTGCTTCTGTTATGTTGATTATATACTGCTCTGTCAGGTGACCTTGAGGGGATTTCAATTGTGAAAAATTATTAACACTCGTTGAATTTTACCGAACGGCAATGACAAACGCGTTAGATGTCTTTGCTCAACTCTTGGGGGCTTTTCCTCAAACGCAGCTTCTTGGAGCTTAAGCGAGACTGGGAACTTGTATATTTTGGATTTGTGCCCATAAGTGCAGTCATTCAGGAATCGGGTTCCATTGTTCTAACATGCACCTGTTCCCCGAGCTCATTTTGATTAACCCCTGTCGTTTTATTTATTGGGCCTCACATTTATTCCAATTTTTCGGCTGGTCGCGGAGAGCAGTTACGCTGATGAAGACGTGTTACGTATCCTTGGGCAACTGAGAGTGAAATTCCCATGTCGCTGATAACCACAAAGTCAACATGTCAATAATTCAGCGCTGGTATGATTTAATATAGCAGATATTGAATAATACATTTTCTCCATTTCTCTGTCNATGTCGCTGATAACCACAAAGTCAACATGTCAATAATTCAGCACTCGTATGATTTAATATATCAGACTTTGAATAATTCATTTTCTCCATTTCTCTGTCTTCTTTCTCCCCAGCATCCTACATCTGGTTTGCCCGGTACTTCCATATTCATTTCATTGGGTCTGCAGCTGAATGATTTATGGACAGCTGACTTGGCCATGCACTACATGTAAAAGGCCATCCGTGTTGATGGAAATAACAAACACGGACACAGTCTGGATTATTTGAGCTGCTCTCCGCGGAGTTCCCTGGAGATGTGTGTCGGAGCCAAAGAACACTGATGCTGCGCAGGGGGATGTGGAAAACACACGAGAGAGTAAAAATTTCATAAGAGTGAAAAAACAGAGGTTTAATAGAGTTCAGTAGAAACAGATGCAGAGATTGGACGGTTTCACATCCCGATAAAAAGAAGGATTTGCTTTCAATTTATTCCCATGCCATCGCTGTGGATGCAGCAGGCAAGACCCGCGTGGAACGGGAGACAAATGTTTTTTGTTAATAATAGATTCATGTTATGTTTTTTTAATAATTAAACATTTTACATGTTTTATTATTACAATTATCCATATCTTAACCATTGACTGCACAACGCAGAGAACATGATGCGGCATGAGGTCTCATCTCTGTGTCAAACTCCTCCTCCAAGGGCCACAACCATCCCGGCCCGACAGATCCGTTTATATGGAGCTGTAATTATTAGCATTATTGGACAGTTAATATAAACTACACATCCCATAATGCAGTGCCTTGTGTATGAATAATCATTGTATATTTTGTAGCTTAAAAGCATTTTATTGCCGTCTTAAGTATAATTTTGACAGATAAATTGAACATGAATTATTTACTTCAACAATATCTATATAGGGGATATTTATTCTACATGAATGTGTGTGTATCTGTGTGCCTATTGAATATTACATTATTCAATTGACTATCTGAGTGTGTGGTTGTGTGTCTTTATTATACACTATTATAGAGATTAAATCTAAATGTGTGTGGGCATATTTTATAAACTATATTTATCTGCCTATATTAGCATATAGTATTATATAAACTATATAAATCTATCTAACTTTCTGTATGATGCACATATCTCGCTTCATGTGTGAAATATACACTGTCTTATATAGGTTTACAGTATATAGGTGTGTATGTATGTGTGTGTGTGTGTGTNTTGTTGTTGTTGTTGTTGTGCACAGGCTAAGAAGGTGAAATAAAGAATGTATTTTACGCGCATGCGCAGCGCGTGAGGAAGGATTTTCTCCTGGGTAGGAAAATATCTTAGAACACCAGCAGTGCACTGTCTCTTTAAGAGGGCTTGCCGCGTGAATGGAGTGTCGGTTTACATCTTGGACTCCTCCCCCTTCGCCCTGATGAGGGTGTTTCTTCTCGGCCCAGACCGCTTCAATCATTCATGGATACAAATGTTTCTTGATCCACTTTCTAGTCAGTCATCGGAGCCGCATTATCCGTCTCAGATATAGAGCAGGCGAGTTCGCGCGCGATTAGCAGAACAATGGGATTGACGCTCTGACACGCAGAGTGTTTGGAAGAAGTCCGGAGGAGCCGCGCTGGCCGAAAACTTTCCATCACACCATTGTTTTTCTCAAAACTTCCCTCGTCGCTCGCGGGAGCCGCAGAAGATTCCAGCCAGGCGAATGGATATCAAACGATGCCCGTGGACCGCTCGCGTCTGCGCTGTTTAGAAGGAAGGGAACGCCGATCGTCCACATTGGCTTGTGATTTGAGCATGGGAAAGCTGGGAATGCCTGGTTTCTTGTAGGTCCGACGCGGTTCCGTGTGTTAGTTGGACTACAGAGAGAGGAAAGCTTCGCGACATACCGACTTTTTGGGCGGCTATTTTCAGTGTCAGCATGCCTCAGCTGAACGGAGGTGGGGGTGATGACTTGGGAGCGAACGATGAACTTATTTCCTTTAAAGATGAAGGTGAGCAAGAGGAGAAGATATCCGAGAACGTGTCCTCGGAGCGGGATCTGGACGAAGTGAAGTCTTCTCTGGTGAACGAGTCCGAGAACAACAGCAGCTCGTCAGACTCTGAAGTAAGATCTCGCTCGTTTCTCAGGGTTTGTTTGTTTGCATGCCGATGTTCTGAGCTAAACTGACGCTTCTCGTCCCCGATGCGAAGCAAACAGACAGGCGACCCCGACCCAGGCCCGATCTGGAAAGTTGGGAGAAGCAGCGAGAACAGTTTGCGGAAGGTAAAAGTTCAAGATCTTCTTTTCAGTGTGATTTACGAGTGCAGGATATTACTAATTTATTCGTTTACTGTCGCCCATAAAGCGCTGAGACGACAACAAGATGGTGGGTTTTTCAAGGGACCCCCATATGCTGGTTACCCGTTTCTCATGATCCCGGATCTTACAAATCCATATCTGTCCAACGGATCCCTATCGCCCAGCGCTCGAACGGTACGTGCTTTTTACGTTTGTTTCATCCATGTCACTATAATCGCGATTTATTTTTTTCCCTTCTTGTGCGCGCGCACCATTTTTTTGTGGCGTATCGCTTGTTTTATCGCAGCGTTTTTGTTAATGTTTTGTGATAGTTTGGTGTCAAAACTGGCCAAGAGGTGTAAAAAGTGTTTTTGGAGTTAAATGCGAGTGGCTATTTTGGACTTTTTGACTTCTCTCGTCAGCACTTCTCGACGGTGCATGCAACAGGAGACCATAATGCACTGCACAATAAGTCATTTACTTGCGCTCAACCCGGCACAAAAGAAGTCTTTATTTGCCGCCTCCAGTGGCTTGGAAATGGTCTTTTTGCATAGAGATGTCTGCCCTATTAATTTTGCATTATCATAACAGGCGAAATACTACTGGAGGCAAGCCCGGACAGATAGGATTTATTCACTTTTGGTGTCAAGAATGTGCCTCCTCTCCACTTGGTGTTGTGTAATGCGAGTTTGTGGAAATTTATAGACTCACAGGCTGTAGATACCAAAAGCAGGATCGTTTTAATAGTTGTTTGTTTTTTAGCTCACGTCACAGATTTTTGTGATATTTTCAGATTTGGCAAACTTGCACTGTCAACTTACTTCTCATAATCCGAGTTCTTCCCTGTGAGTGAAACCACCTTTCAATTAGAAAGCAGTTAGGGGCCATTGTTATCATTAGTTACCGCCTGACGGCCCTATCGGAGGTCTCGGCTGGGTGCCCATTATCTTAATGACATCTTCACCTGGGGGGGCAGTTTGGCTACCTGAGCAGCGAGCCCCCGACCGGGGTGTGTTAATCGCAGCACGTGTTTGCTTTTCTCCGTTTAACTTGATTCGGTGGGTTTGGAGGTGGAGTCGTGTGTTTTTCTACTGTTGCTAAAGTAAATCCGTCGTGTCTGTGTTTGCAATGAGGCGTGCGGTCGTAGGCTAACACGTCACGGATGCATTTCACCAAGCCCGCGGTGATCAACATTTCTTTATTGTGCCCATTGTGCTGCTAACCTCCAAATCTTTTGGTCATACAGATGGATATTAGATCTGGCATTAGGCTTGCTTGTTTGCAGCACAAAGCTGTATTCAGCCGCTGGAATGGTATTATACATGTAGAACAGTGCCGGGGTTTGATTAAGAAAAACGGTTACCTTTAGTAACTGTGACAAAGAACGACTGTGATTCCAGCTGATAAGGTGGATAACAACATCTGAATTCTGTCCGGCCCGTGTGCGTTTGTTTCTTCGCCCGAATGCGACTGATTAAACCTAAAGTCTTCCTCGGCGTACAAAAACACGCTTTTGTATAAATTCAGAGTACAAAAGTTTGTGAAGCGCCACTGAGTCTATGAGGAAAATAACAGCATGTAGCTGTACTGAACCGTAGCCGTAAATTGTTTACAGTAACTTTTTGGCAGTGAATCTCCAACGTAAACACAACCTGCTATGCGACAATTTTTTTTTAGAAGGAAACGTTCTGTTTTTGTCAATGGACAAATATGAGTTCTTGAGAAGTACGGGAAAGCTTATTTCGTTTTGAGATCAAGTATTTTTTTAGTTAATGATATACCATATTTTTTGGACTATAAGGCGCACTGGATTATAAGGCTAACCATTAGTGAAAGTGACTAATCTAATATTTGTTCACATACAAGGCAGACTGTGTCATTAGAAGGCGCATAGTCATCTTGTGAACATTTTAAGGATTTAAGTGCGCCTCATAGTCTGGAAAATACGGTAATCATTTTATCTTATTTGCTATTATATACTATCTCTTTAGCAAATTCGGCTAATTCAGCACTTCTACACAATCTCCCAGTCAGTTAGCGTCAACAATGTCGCTGTTTGTTTGCTAACTATCACTTCCTTATTAAATAAGATTTCTTAATTGGTTTGATTAAATTATACTCCAGTCAGTGTAAACAGAAGGGCAAAGTTCGCCGCTTTGTGTGCTGATTAGTCAATGCGCCGCTGTTAGCTTGGTGCTAATCTCATTTGAGGTTCTTATTTGGCTTTCCCGACGGTGTCGCAGTTGCACTTGTTGATTGTTTTTTGTACTCGGTGCTTGAATTTTGCAAAGTTAGCCTGAAGCTAGCCTTCGTTTTCAGCTAACAAACGATAGGGGGAAAAAGCCAACAACGTGCTGGGGTCATGCCATGCTAACCCTTGGTGTTAGCCAAGGCTAAGTGCTCTTGTTGGACAAAGTCATGCTAGCGAGTAAGTGGCAAGCCCTCAATCGCATAGCAGTGCTGTCGCAGCACGTCAGCCTCTTTTGACGGGCTCTTTCCCTCGCTCTTTCTTTCGCTCGTTAAACTCTCTCCTCTACGATGGTATTTTAAGACCTACAAGACAATATAAGGTAAACAGAGGAATTGTCCCGCGTACAAGAGGGCCTCATTTTACATAAACAAACAGTGCTCAGGAGAGCGGCCCTGTCAACAGCCCAAGCCTTTTCCACACACTCAGCACTCAGCAGCGAGGTGGGGGTAGATGGCGAGAGAGAAACCAGGCACCCGCGCCCCGGCCCACCTCCCCGACTTCGGCTACAGAGGCGACATTGTCCAGGCCTTTAAGTTAAGGCAACATTCCTGTAGCTCAAGACGCTTCAGGAAAGCTGAAAACCGGTGTCCGAGTGTTTGCGCAAACCAGCGAATAAACACGCCGTCGTAATTTTACCAACAGTTAAGTGTGTTCTAAAGAAAAGCGTTTTTTTTCACATCAGCGAGAGTCATCGAAACAAAAAAAAGGCACATTTAAAGCATTTCTGTCTTGTTTTTTCCGCCTGAATGCGGGGTTTTGTTTGGAGGCCAAGAGTGACACAAGATGAAAACCGATTCTCCTTTTCCTCCCTTTAAATGCTGCTCTTGCATCATAAAGTAATGATGCAGTAAGTATTTAAAAGCCTTTGGGCTTATTCCATCACAAATTCTGTGGTAACTCCATTATTGACGAAGATTAAAACCAGAAAGTTCCTTAAGAAAATTCATAAATGTCAAGAGGACGCTCCATAAATGTTTTTTTCCTGCTTTGGTTTTCCACACGAGCTTGGTGTTTTTTTGGACGAGGCTTGTACGGTGGATTTTTCAGATCAGACAGGGGAAATAAAAGACGTAATTTGCAGATGTTCCTGAAAGTGGAGTGGATTTCATGTATCTGTACGTTAGGGTGCTCCACAGGGGCTGGCGAAAGGAAGTGGAGAGAGGAATGTAGGGAGCTGTTCCCAAGGCCACAGTCACAGTCCCATCTAGTTCCTGTTGATCATATCGCTGGAATGATTCAAAATGTGCTGTGTATTTGCAATTGCTTTATCTCTGTGGCCAATAATCTTCATATGACCTGGTGTTTACAATTTGGTGCAGATAGGAAGCGTATCGCGCGAGATTGTGGTTTTCATGTTGTCGTCGTAATGAAGCAGAACCGTTGTTGTGCCTCGTGAACTTTCCGTGGTTTATTTTGCGTGTTACAGAAAAATAATCCATTCAAATCCGCACATGGCGCTTTTTTTGCCGACAATGTTGCGCTAGGAGCTTGTAAAAACCCGGGTCAACTGCTCGAGGCGTTTATTTCAAGGTCTTAGTTTTCGGTTTGAACGTTTTTGCAGTAACGCTAAACTTCTGACAAACATCGAGACGTTAAACATTCCGGAATATGCGAGGAGACCAATATGGAGGGTGTATCTCACCAAACTGTGTGGGGGGAAAAAGTTGTTATCAAAAACGTTTGTGGTCGAAATAGATCAAACTATTTTGTTTTTGAGTTCACCAAACTTAAATAAAAGAGTTAAGTGTGTGATCCCGTCTCTAATTAAAAATAATCCACGTACAAAAAAAAATATTTCAAGTAGTTAAAGAATCGTAAAATCTCTTGCCTAAAGTACAAACTGTCCAATTCTTGTCGACCAATCAAAAACCGAGTAGAATTGTTTTTTCAGTAAACTCAAAAAAATGTAATTGACTTGACCACAAGTCGCATTTTAAAGGACATTCTTAATCCAACCCCGACGTTGAATGTTTGCGGAGCCTGGTGAGATTTTTTGTGTGTGTTGGTTTAGCGAGTGTTCGCACACGGGCGTCACCTTTGCTTGATAAGATAGCGGCGGCGGCGGTATCCAGCATTCATGGAAGCGCACTTTTATTTCATTTGCGCGTCCCGTGGAGTTTCCTTCCCTGCCTCCTGCCCGTCATCGAAAGCGGCAAGCTCTCGCTCGGGGCCGCGTACTGACTTCATGCATCACTCCATGCTAATAAAACTTGATTGTGCCGGGGATAAAGTTTAAGGGGGTGGTGGGGGGCTTCAGGCTTCATCAGTCTGGTATTTTTAACAGCTGTTTTCAGTTATTACCTCGCAGTCAGAACTTCCTGGGGCCTCGGGAGGGGGAGGGAAGCGGTGGGGGGGGGGGGGGGTGAAGGTTGAAGCATTATGGGAAAGAAACAAAGCAAGCTGTGGGCATGAGGGTGCCAGGTGGGCCAGGAAACTGGCACGTCGCCATCAGAGCATCGCGTGTGTCCTGTTGGGTTAGTCGGAGCACGTGAAGGAGGTGATAAGGCGTTATCTCATCGCAGTCCTCCACTGTCTCACATGGTCTTGTTGTGCCCGCTGCTTCATGCCAGGAAGAAAACGCCAGGAGATCTGATATCCGCGGCATCAGGATTTTCTTGTAAGGTGAGGTGTAGATTTAGCCCCTTCCCTGTATCGCTCTTTCTGAGAATTACGACCATCAGAGGCCAGAACGGCGGATGGTTATCTGTGTTCACGTTTAGATTACTGCTGCCCTGAAGTGCAAAGAACTTATTAATCCTGCTGGATATTGTTTTCATGCATGTGGCCGATTAAAGAAAAACGTTTGTAAGGAATGACGCAAACACGCTTGTTAGTCATCGCTAGCTTGTAGCTGGTAGCGCTGTTTTGCTAACAGTTTGGAGTTCAAATCATTTGTACTTTTTCATCACATTTGAGCGTTTTCATGGCTCTTTGGTATTCTATTAGCCAGTATTGGATAATTACGTTTAAACGCTGATTTGTTTCTACTTTTAGATTTCACTCATAGGTCAGCGGACATTCAGCTAGCGCAAATCGTTAAAATGCAATAGTGTTTTAACGTGATTACATAATGATATTTCGTTGTTAAATCATTTTTGCTGCTCAGTCGTTAAATTCAAACAAATCGAGATGTTCATTCATTTAATGTTTTTATGGGAAAGCAGCTGTGGTTTCTAAGATTCTTATTTATTTTTATAATGTTTAATTGTGATTTGTTTTACGTTATGCCAGCGTGTTTATTTTATTGATTTTCTGTTTTAATTGTTGTATATTTTTCGTTTATGTGTTTTTTGATTTAATACATATTTTTTCAACATTCTTTAAAAAGCTGAACATAATTTTTTTATTAATAGTTAAATTTCATACAGTTAAAATTTGTACACTCGTGTGCAGGTAAGTCACATCTCATAACTAGTGTTCATAAAAAAAGATATGTGCCGCTTTATTATGGCAAAATGGCAAAATTAACAGGCGTCCACTCTATATTTCTACGTACAATATATTTGCAATCATACATTTTGTAATTTTTTAGTGTTTAGAGTTGAAAAGTTCATCTTTTAAAAAGCCGTTGATAATCAATAATCCGCCAGAGTGAGTTTATCATCTGTATAAATGGAGTGTGTGTCGGGATGTCGTCACCCTGCATTGGCGGTATTGAGCACGTTTGTTGGAGTCATCGCTGGAGAAGCCCTTTGTGGGCAGGGGCTTGGGGGTGGGCGAGCGGCCCTGATTCTCGTGTGAATTGAGGGATGTTCTATAGTGACTCTTGGCCGAGGCGGCAGGGAGTGTATGGGCGCTTTTATGAATAGACTCCTTTCAGTGGCTCCGTATAGCTCTGAAAGGCCCAACAAAGGCCTTGAGGGTGGCGACTCGGAGCTACACGGTAGATCCACGGAATTCTTCACTCTGTGGCGATAACGTTGTAATCCCTCAGACTTCACCCAATCGCCGTTCGAAAAATTCCGCCAAACCGACGGTTGACGAACGTCCCCGAGATCCGTAAAAAACAGTCTTGGCGATGTCTTGGGCAGATCGCTGGATTTCTTATCGCCCTGGGATTCACACGGGAGTGATTTTGCAGCCGTCCTGAGAAGATTCAGCTGTCTGTGCATAGCCGTGCGCGTCTCCACGTAGTTGCAGGGTGAGAGGTCAAGGCCTGTTGGCGTGACTTACAGATGAGTGGGCACCAGATTCCTGCAGGGGGGGTCGCTGTTGGTTCTGACCCCCACTATCTGCGCTCTAAAGCCGCCAGACAGCATCCAGGCTAAAAACGGCAGAACACTTCCTCCCCGAGCGGCGGCCCACGGTGCGATTATTAATTAGGAAAGAAGAACAAAACAAAAAACCTTGCTCCAGTTTTGTTTCGCCCTCAGACGTTTATTCCTCACCACGGTCCGGCACTTTCAGATTGGTGGAGTGGAAGTGACATAATCGGCGGCACAAAAGAGCCGTCCGGCCATTGGCGGAGAAAGCGCATTGTGTGCCGTTGGGGGTCCGTCACAGACGCATCGGTCTTAAGGCTCGCCCTCACCGCAAGGTTGAGAGCTTCTCCATTGTCACATGACATGCTCGCTGCAGAGCTCCAGCTTTTGTGTTGGTGTTGTTTTTTGTTCGTGTGTGAGTGTATGTCTATTCCAGCTGGGCCTTGACAGTCAGGGCTTGGGCTCCCCCTCCTCGCGCACAGCTGCAGTTTGGACCCAGAGGCGCAGTCGAGGGCCTGTGAAAGCCCCCCGAGCTTTCCTCGTTTCTCCAGATGAGTACGGCATTGTACGGCTGTGAACAGGGAGGCTTTTTTTCCTTTAAGGACTACTTTTTTTTTCTCTAATTTGCAACTGCTTCTATTTCTTATACCTGTTCGACCAACTCGGACCACCAAATCAAGTTAAATGTCGATAAACCTTGGCGAATCGTTGCAATAAAACTTTTTATCTTCAATCTCGTCCAAGTATAAGTCATGAACCAAATACTTCTTTATATTTTATAATA
>SOMO01000041.1:231204-243212 GCA_028128575.1 Paedocypris carbunculus | reverse complement strand
GTATATATGTTATTTATGTCATTCGAATAGACAAATAGATAGAGAGATTGAGAGAGAGAGAGAAAGAGAGAGAGATATTATTAGACAGACAAAAACTGATAGATAGACAAACAGAGAGAGAGAGACAGAGAGATTGATAGCCAGAGAGAGAGAGAGATTATTAGACAGATAGACAAACAGACAGACACAAACAGACACAGATATATTATTCATATAATTTATCACACGACACTAATCACAAACAAATATTAGAATGAGATTTTGAATTTTAATAAAGTTGGACACATCCAAGCAGAACAGCTTTACTACTTATACCTTATTAGATCCAGATTCTCACTATATCTTGCTGGAATCTCAGACATGTTCTTCTTGCGCTCGATATCTAGGCATTACAGTAAAGTGTTCTGTGTGTTGTGTAGCTGATTACTGTCTGTCCAATGTAAAGAGAGAAACAGTAGTTCTCGTCTTATTTAATAATCGGTTACATTTGTGGACAAAGAGTCACATTGACGTTCTCTTCTACGTCCATAGGCTGCTGAGATCCTTCTTCATTAAGCTCAGACATCACGTCACCACGATATATTCCATTAAACATATTATTTTGTAAATTGAAATATAGGATTGAGAGACTATTTGATCATTAATTAGATCATTATAAACACACATCTTTCTGCATATACATGGTTAAATGTAAAGTGTAACACTAATATGCATTTTGATTGATTTTGCATTTAAACTCAGCAATCGTGCATTGGCCAAAAACTGATTGACTAACAAGTGTAGAGCATTGTCTCACAGGCTTCCTCTCCTCTTCTAATCTCCTTTATTCCCCTTTCATTTCTCGCAACGTTTCTCATTGTATCCTCCACCTTTTACCTGTTTCAATCTAATCCATTCTTTTCCTCCCGCTCTCCGCTCGACCTCGCCGCCTCTTGTGAGCGGGGAACGTCGTGAGAATGAGCAGTAAATTGCTTGCCCTACTAGTTCAAACCTAATTCCTGTGGCAGTGGAGCAGATTACCTGCCCGGCCGAGCCCAGCAGACAGCAGAACCCGAGCCTTCCTCCCACTCAGAACACGTCAGCCACAGACTGTCGTAAAGGTGTTGCTGGTAAGAGGGGTGGGGTCTATTTTGGACCAATCAGGACAGAGACGACGTTACTTTAGCTTCCAGAACCACCAACATACAGTAGATCAGAGGTTCTTAACCTTTTTGACCTCAGGGCCCAAATTTTCCAGATCAAAGTGGCCCACAGCCCATTAAAACACACACATTTAATTCAACCAACCCAAATCATGGTTTAGGTTGTATTTATTAACTTTATGAAGTACACTTACAAAGTTTAACAACCTAAAATTTTGTTACATAAATGAAATGCTACACCATGACCATCTGGAAAGCTTTTGTTTTGTACCTACGTAATCCTGCACATACAACACTGAATAACGCAGTTGCTCTTATTAAAGTGAGTGAGATTGTCAATATGGCCCTAGGCACCATATCGAAATTGTGCTCTGCTTTTAACCCATCCGAGGGAAGTGCCCATACACACAGTGAAGTGAACACACACAAACCCGGAGCAGTGGGCAGCCTAAGCCGTGGCGCCCGGGGGGCATGTGTGGCTTTCCATTGAGTTTTCGATGTTTGGTTTCTAGATGTTTTCCTGCATTTTAGCAAAACAATGTAAAGATTGATAGTGAGTAAAGAAAAAATTCCGAAATGAAAATGTGAAGCATTGCGTAAATATTTATGTTTGATATTTTTGCCATTAAAATAAATACGCATATAGAAGCCGTAACTTTCATCTTCATACGTTTCCATCTTCAGCCAAAAGTCGGCAGCTACTGACTTACTCTGTCTGCTGCACTTATTTGAGCAATAATGGCTAGCTGACTCCTCAGTGTCACCTAGTGGTGGGGAGCTGTATTGTGGTTCTGCGGCCCTTGTGGCCCACAGTCAACAAACGGACATCGTTCTTGCATGTTTGGATGGATGGACATTGTTAGACGGTCAGTCTGCGAATGAGAAGGTTTCAGATATTAACCTGAACCAAACCTGATCTGGAAACGAACTGTGGAGCTAATCGGAGTTCCACACAAGACAACCAAGGGCGTAGTGAAGACTTCCACTCGAGATATACAACGCAGGTCGGCGGTCCAGATGGCAAAGCTTTCATTTCACAAGTTAAAGACACACGCTTACTGGTCTGGAAGCAGCCATGCCGGATACCATCATAAGAAGCCAGAGCGTTCAGCAAGCCATAAACCACAGGAGGAGTCGGGGTCTCCACCTGCTTCACGCATTAAAGACCACCTCCCCCCCTATACCTGAAGCCCGGCGTTCCCCCCGTTCCTGTCGGAAGAGCAAGCCTTCGAGAAAGTGACCGGCCAGCAGATATCGGTGAAAGCAGCTGTAGTTCATTAATGCTAACTGATGAGTTAGCACAGGTTGCCTGGGAGCGATCCAGAGGCCATGCTGTGCTCGTTCTGCGCGAGAAACCCAAAGTGCCGTCCCGAGGCGGATACACAGCACTTAAAAATAAATCACAAACATCAGCGCAGAAACCCAACTCCGTCCAGAAAAGAACACGTCCTGCTTCGTGAAGACCCCTACGGCGAATGCTCAAAGCGACACGGACCCTGTGAAGTCTCGGGCACTTCTGCTTCTTCATCAGACCCTGGTTTGCAGCATAATGAATGTGAGCTACTGCCGCGAATAATTAGCCAGATGACGAGTCGACGGAAAGAGGTTTGGATCATTTTTCAACTGATGGCAAAAGGAAATCATCATTGATGATCCAATAAAACAAAATTCAGAATCCAATATATTAAAGAGCCCATGGAAATTATTAAGGGTCCAATACCATTTGACAGCGGCTGTTAGCACAAGAGATGCAGACAGATAGATGTACAGACAAGATAGACACATATTTATAGACAGACACCCTTTTTTATAATTTTTGAACACAGATGAACAGTGGACATTTTTCTTTTTTCCTAATTCCGCATAGTGAATTTTGCATTGGTCTGGGACTAAGAAAAGCAGCATATAAATAAACTTGAACTTGATCTTAAACTTGAACTTATGGATGGATGGTTGGATAGAGAAACAGATATACAGATGGCTAGATAGGAATTAAAAATCCAACGGATTAAGCATCAGGATCCTTTCTGATCCGACAATGGCGGCTTGACACTTTGTACAAGCTGCAAAATCCCAAAAGAAATCGAAAACCAATCTTAAAAATCAATCTTCTTCCACATTAAGCGTCTTTGTCACCTATAAATGACTTTCTCCAGACGCAAAGCTGCTGATATGAAGTCACATCTGGCAACAAGCACAGTCCTCTGCTGGAAGACGCTACGACGCGTTAGCATCGTGACGCACCTGTAGAAGAACTAGTCGTCGGAGTTGAAAGGTCACATGGGAGCGCAGTTCTAGCTTTCAGAACCGTCACCTCAAAGTGTTCCTCTCCTAATCCGCAATCACACCTCACAACTTCCCATCAGCTAAAAGGTCAACAGGAGTGAAAACACATCCACCGTGACGACCAATGAACAGCTGGGATCAGGCCAGCGCGGTGCGGAGGTCGGGAGGAATCACGGGGGGGCAGGAGAGGACACGCCACCATCGGATTCAGCCCCGCCGCAAAATAAACGACATACATCATGCCCCACGTCCCAAGGGGTCTTGATAATAATCCTGTACATGCAGGATTCTGCCGGGGGTCCGCCAGTCAGAGACCCCTGGTTAAAGCCTGGATGCTGATTTCTCTGCCATTAATTACAAAAATTGACTTGCAAAGCGTGTATTACGAGCGAGGCGCCTTGGGTGTGAAGGTGGCGCGTACAGTAAACAGTCAGAGTAACCTTCACGTGGATTAGCAGGACTCGGGGTGAAGATTAAAGCCTCGGGAGCTGCTGCAGTGCGGCTTAAGCACATCAAATCAGCCGCTCTGGAGTCAATGCCACCCAACCAAGTCCCTCGTTAGCATCGAGTACAGCCACGCTCGCCGTGCCAGGCTCATTACAGCGCCGGCTGATGATGTCACGGGCATGTGGAGAGGTTTGAGGAACGCTGGGCCACTCTCAGCTCTTCCTCCAGCTACTTTAATCTCTCACTGTGCGCTTCCCATTATCTTTTCCTTGACCTCCTGTAATGTCTTTCCCTCTCCAGCTCTGTGTCCACCTCGCTCCTTTTGCTGACGGGGTTTGTTTTTCTTCTGCTTCTCTGAGGCTCCGTTACACTTGATTCTTCCGTTTCAGTGTCATCTGTTTATCTGCTCGTCTCCCTTCCCCCTCTTCACAGGCGGCTGCTCTTCATGTGACCCTTACTCTTCATCATTCGTCACTGCCGAGCTACTCTGCATCTCAGATAGCGGCCGCTCCGCAGTCTGCAAGCGCCGGACTGACATCCACTGAGGTCCACAATCGTCTGGAGACTTTCTAAGAAGACTTGACTTTAATAGCTTAGCTTCATTAATGCGCTCAATTCTTGATTTTTTTGCGTTATGAATTTAAAAAGAATTATGGTAGGGTGCGAGAGAGACTGGTTCAAGACTCAAGATCGAGACCCTGTCGGGGTCTTTTTGCGTGGAGATCTTTGCGCTTGTTTCTTTTTTTTGTTTGGACTTCTGGCACAAGCTGTCGGAGTCGGTCCAGAACTCATCACTACAAACCGATAAATACTTAGACAATGAAGATGCTCCAATTCTGATTGTGTTGTTTATAGCTCCGCTCACTATACCACCCACACTTCCTGGTCCAAAGCTGTCAATCAAATTCTCACCAGCCAATCAGAGTAAGGGAAAACTTGGGCCAGAAATCCAAACGAAAAAAAAAACGAAAACGAAAAATATAAAAAAAAAGTTTCAAACGAAATGTGATTGCACACAAAAAATAAAAAAAACAAACGTAAATGTGAAGCATTTTTGTTCGTTTCTTAGAAATGTACATTTGATATTTTTGGCACTAATCTGATTCCATAGAAAACTGAAGTCTGGAAAATTGTCTGTAGGAGTGAGTGAGCACAATCGCTGTGACGCGCTCTCTGATTGGTCGGACAAAGTTTCTGGGATTAGATCCCCATGACCCAGAAATGTAAAAAGATGGATGGCTCAACCGTTAAATGAAGCCGGTTTCTCTTATCAGCATCACATGACATGTGACCAGACCAATTGCATGCAGTGATTACCCCAATAATCGCACTACGACATTCTCCTAAATCGCACCGTGTTCAACGTAATAGACACATTCAAGCGAGAGGTGTGTAAATAAAAGGTCTGAATTCCACTTCCGCTGGAGGGTCCTAGTTGTTCTAGATTGAAGGTACGTCCCCCGCTCTACCCAGCCTGACGTGATGGATGGCGCTCCATTAATATGACCACGCCGCACATACGCCGGCAGATTTACGGTGATGGCGACGGGACGCTTTGGCACAGGCAGCGGCAAAAACACAGACACGCGTCCGAACGCTCTCACTCTCTCTCTCTTCACTGGCACAGCTGCACTATAATGAAGCGGGTTCCGATGGCACCGATACACGCCATTTCCCTCTTTGTGCAGCAGCACAATCGCTCAACACAAACAGCGGCCGAGCACATTTCCCACATCCACATAATCTCCATCCGAGAAGCTGGTGCACACCAACGCTGCCTCCTCGCGTGAACGCTGACAGCGGAGATTTAGCAAACGGCAGAACAAAGGCGCGAGAAACGGCGGGTTCGGATCATCGTGCGGTAAAGAGCTCTGCCTTTCATTAGCAACTCAGCAAAGTCGACGCCAACATAAAAAACCATCATTAAACGCAACAGTCCTGTCAATTAGCTAAAAGAGACCTTAGGGTTTGAACAACGGGGTCAAGAGGGGTCAAGCGGAGTGGTTTATACGCAGTTTAAGGGTCCGTCGGGGCTTCTATCAGCTGCTCGCGGGACATCCCGTGTCAGGGCGAGCAAAACGACACCAGCTCCTAAAAAAATCACAAGGCGCCCGCTTGGATTTCACATTGTGTTTGGCCACAAATATATCACTGGAAGACCTTGTGACCAAAATGGAACGAGTACATGAACGCTGAGCAAAGCCGAGGACATACGATTTATTAGAAGAGCTGAAAGAATCCCAACAGTGGCAAAAGTCAAATCACCACGGTAAAAAAAAAAAAAATTTGAATTTTCAGTCATGGCAATTACAGTAAAACCTCTAGCAGAACGACAAGGTGGTCTAATTTTCAATTCCTCAGTCAGGGGGCGCTCTATTAGAGGGGGGCGTTCTACTAGAGGGTGGCAGTATTGTTTTCAACATTTTAGTGACAATGTCTTACAATGTTGACTCGTCTTGCTTTCTGAGTTTCACATGAAATTCTATAGAGGTGGCGTTCTATTAGAGGTGGCGTTCTACTAGAGGTTTTATGGTAATTTGATCCTCAATAAATAATTATAATACTTCTTATAAAAATTTTTGCCGCCTTTCGGGACACCCAAGGTCGCCTTACAGAACACAACATTATTCTGCATAACCGTATACAGGTGTGAGTGTGTGTGCTGTCCCGCGATTGGTCGTCACTGCCTCAGAGTTTCCTCCAGGACCAGAGATGCTGAGATTGTCTCCCCGCGACCCAGAAAAGCTTGTTTAAAAACGGACGGATGGGTTTGATTCAGAAGAGCAAAGGCATCAGGGCGCACGCTTCAATAATTCTATTGCTATTCCACGTGTGTCGACCTGTGCATCTGTTTAGCGGATGTGCAATTCTCCGGCGAGCCTGTGAGATAACTTCAGGATTAGGATGCGCCTGGTGTGAACGCACGAGCAGAAAAATAAAAGTCCCTAATCACTAAAAGGGCAGGAGAAGCTGATGAGTAATTGTGGCTGGAAGAGCAGAGGCGAGCGTGGACGAGAATTCAGATGCTTGGGTAGACGCCGCCGCAATTGGTTTTTCCAGCCAGCGTTCACCCAAGCGGCGCGATATACGTCAGCGTCAGAGAAGGTGTTTACTTTGAGTCCAGCACATAGGTGTATGACGAGGAGGCTTCGTCTGTCGTTGCCAAGGCGACGCAAACAGCCGGGGAAAGGTCTCCATCGCATGATTGGAATGCAGCCGCTCACCTAAGCGACATTATTAATATGTATGTGGAGTATCAGCTATGACAAGCACCAAATGTCAGGCGTCTAAGAGTGATCCAGCAAAGGACCCGTAACTCGCTCCCTGCTGGCGTCGCATTTAACCTCTCGGAGTGTAAGTCTGAGGGATGGCGGGGGGATAAGTGGATGCTAGATGCTGTGGTACACGCTCGCTGGGAGCGGTCCAGGGTTCAGGATAAAGATCTAAAGCCGCGGCGAATGACATTAACAGTCAAACAGTAATGCACATTAATATGCATGAAGCCGAGTGTGCGTGGAACCCGGACCGTAAATTTATCTATTAAAGCAACTCGGCGTTTTCCCCCTTAAATGCAGGGAAAATCTTTATCCCGCACTATCTAGGACAGGGGTGGGCATTTTTTCTTTATCCTGGAGGGGCACTTGAGAAAATATCATGTTGCTGAACCAAAAACTGAACCGAAGCTATTTTATTTGATGCATAATGTAGATTTACAAGAATACCATATGTGCTTATAGTTTTTATTAGGCTATTATTTCTATTTGATTCTAGTCTTTAATGCTCAATTCCGGCCGTCTTCTCTCACAGATGCTGGCTTATTTATGAGCAGCTTGTCAAAGTGTCCTGTTGTCCCTCCTTTGCGCTTTTAGCTTAGTATTTTTTGGATGGGGGGCATTTAATCCGTCTGGAGGGTCACATTAGAAAACAAATGGGACGACCAAAACTCCTAAACCTAAACCTAAAAAACACCAAAGCTGTTTGACTCATGCATAATGTATATTTTANCATTCTGCAGGTAGCAGGACAACAGATCATTTGGAAGCACACTTGCTTGCTTTTCTCTCCGTGGCAACATCTGCGCTTCCACGATGATAAAGACACGCACTCGTCGTGAAGAACAAGGCGAGTAAGCGAAACTCTTGGTTTGGTGTGGGAACAGCTGTTCTGATCAAGCCGATCACTCCGGGCAGGAAACAGCTTCCCACTCTGCTCAGAAAATGCAAAACAAATACAACAAGACGATTTCCATAAAACGCCTTTCTCCAAAGCAGATTTGAGCAGGAATATTCCTGCCGTCAGCAATTATTCATCCCATCATCAGGATGCCAGCTCCGGTATCAAATACATTATACGGACAAAGCTGCACGACACGCAAATTGACTTCATCGCTCGAGCAAAAACCCGCTGTTTGGCAAAGCTGCGCATCCGTTGGCTCCACATTAGTAATCCACCGACTCTTCACTAAACTTCTGAGCAAGGGCAAAGCATTAAATCTTGTTGCACTATGTAGGAATGAGATGCCAGACGCAGCAGGACGGAAGGCGGAGGGCAGGTTGAGACTTGACAGACAGCTCTGAGCCGGGCTTTATGCACAGAACAGGGCCACTGTAAAAGAACAAATCTCGCCTTGGGGCGACTTTAAAGCCCAACAACCCTGGTGAGTCCAGAAACTGAAGCTTTCGCTGGAAATCTGCACCTAGGTGATGATCGTTATCACACGCAAAATAAAGATCAAAATTGTTTGCTTCAGGCTAAATAATTTCCAAACGATTTGGGGGGATGGGATAGTATTAAGAGCTTGACAGATATCTCGATGAAGCCTACGCTAGTGTGACACAATACTATTGTAAGTGTTTGGTGAGTAAATCGCTTCAAAAGTAATATGTTACTATAATATATTTGTTTTTGCTGTAAAGCAGTAGTGTAACGGATTACTAATTGGAATTCAGGAATATATTACTTGTTACATGCAAGTAACACTTGCGTTACATCACACTTTTCATCCTCAAGACAATTCATCAAAAAATTTACATTTCGCTTTTGTGTTATTTGTAGCTTATAGGCCACAATCATTAAGCTACATAACATTGTCTTCTACTTAATGTAACAAAAATACAAGTAAAAGGTACATTTTGTTATTTTTGGATGTTCATTTCTACTTCTGTAGTTATTTTTGTGAAAGTAACCTAAAAGTAATACAGAAGTAATGTAACACATTACAATTCCAAGACAGTAATATTGTAATGTAACTTGTTACTTTTTTACAAACGGTAATAAGTAATGTGTAATGTATTACAATTTCAAAGTAACTTGCACAACACTGATTAATGTCCATGCTAATATTGAGATGTGACAGGATGTTCTTTACTGGAGTAACTGGTGCCCTTTTTTTAAAACCAGTTCACTTGACCGAACAGACTCTGCGTGTGGACACGTCACAAGGGTCTTTTCGGAGTTTATTTCTGTACTGGAGGTCTTACCTTGACCCCTATGTTGGCCATTACACGAACGCGTAACATCCCTGGAATTCCACATCCGACGTCGCGGTTGAAGCCGTAAGCGGCTCCGCTTCTGAATTATCGACCGTTTCCGCAAGTCTCGCGCGGCCGCGACGGGCATCGCCACATCCGCGGACCGAGAGCCACCGGCAGCCCGCGGAACCGCTCACAACATCTGCTGACACTTCGCCAACTTTTCCCTCGGACGGAAGGTGAAACCGTGAACTCACCGGTACCGACATGTCGAGCTCCTTCTCTTCTTTTCTTCTCTTCTCTTCTTGTCTTCGCTTGATGCTGATGTTAGGGGACCGGACTCTTCCTCTCGGCGCTCTTCTCAGCGGAAAACAAGCACTGGTTGGAATTCTCCGGGAGACTTTCTATTCCATGCTGTCCGAACGAACCAACGATCCGCGTCTGGTCGCGGTGAGAAGTTTGTGTCAGACGCGTCCAACAGCTCCACCTCACGCGGGCAGCTGCGCAGTGTCACTCCGCCACACACACGCGATCTGCTCGACTAAACGACTGGCGTGACCGCGTCGCTTCTCGTCTTTTCCGCGGTGAGGGGCACGACGTCTTCCGCGTGCTGGTAATGCGCTGGCGTGGACTGACACTTCATGACGAGACGCACCAGCGTGCTGCGCGCTCCCGCCCGTCCGCTCGAGCGCGCGCCTCCGTGATGAAACCATCAAGTTCCGTTAAAGGGCAAGTCTCCCGCGCATCCCGAGGCCCTTCCGTGAAATACGGAATCGTCCCGTGTTCCTGGAGTCAAATCAATCATTGTCTTGTGGAAATCATCCCTCACGCAATTTATGAAGATGCTCCTTTTCTTCGTTTGATTGGGTAATACTCAACCTCATCGTTAGTTTCATCCGTATTTTATATCAGATCAAGTTAGCGCCAAAAAGATTAGACTAGTCTGTAAAAAATCTAGCTGTGGTCATTGTAATTTACAGTAAAAAAAATGTAATTAATATTAATTGAGTAATGTCAACAACTGAAATCACAGTGTAATATATGACAAAAATTAAACTTTATGTCATTTGGCCTGTTTTTGACACTGTGTCACAAATTGTAATTTGTAGAGATTCTGTAAACACAATGTAAGTGGATCACAATCCAATGTAATATTATAATTTATTTGGTTTTATTTCTGACCCTTGACACATAAGCATTATGTATATATACACAACATAATGTCCAATAAACAATAAAAAAAAAAAACAATAAAAATAGTAAATTGCAACTTTCTACATTTTTAAATTAGAAATAGGCTATATAAAAACTTTACTAACTAATGCAGCTATTTAATGCATGTGCTGTTTCCATGGATGATTGTTATACTGCAAAAAATTACAAATATTTTAGCCACCCAACACAATACGATTATCATTAGAGAAGTCTGTTGAGTTGTAAAAGAGAAATACTGACTGTATTTCAATTGAAGACCGTTTATTTTAATGTTACGGTGTTCCTACTTTCCTGAAAACATATTTTACATTGTAATCACTGTATCACAGAGTGATGTTGTTGTCGCCCCGCCCACCCAGAGAGAAGTCTGGTATTGACACTAGAACAGTTTTTATCAGTTCAGCTTCACTGGGTGTGTCAGTGATCACGAGGCCACGCCTCTTTATTAGGCAGTACAGACCGAGCGAAGACATTGTGCTTTTACTGTATAGTGCTTGGTTTAATGTAGAATTATGATATTAATGAGAAATATGATATATATGTGTAGTGTATAATTTAATGGATACGTTTGGCGTCAGAATTAGTTTTCATCACAAATGCACTTTTCAAAAACCGCTTATTTCCCCTCACACACACAGTTTCACACTGCAGACGCTTTAGATGCGATAAACGGCGTCTCGCTTTGAAACATCTGCTGCCGCTTCATGGAATATTTCTAGAAGAAAATGGCAACTGATATCAGCTTCTGACAGACGACCTCCTGTCTGCCAGAATGGGCAATAATATGGCAAATAGGGAACATCTGATAAGAGACTTTGCTAGTTAGTTTGGCATTTGATTAGTGTGAATGGCTTTGAGTTACACTGGGCAGCTGCGCGAAAGAAGTCATAGGTTCTTATCTTCACATCACATGTGTGGTAAACTGGGTGTAAACTGGTGAAAAAACACTCGGGCCGCGATGAGAGGAACCAACCACAGGACAGTAGACCTTCACAACTCCTCTGGTCGTCTGCCAAGCTAATCTACTGAGTTTGGTATGAAGGCCGAGGGGGGAAAATCTCTTTCATGACCTGCTATCAGATTTAAGCCCTGCGCAGACAGCGTTCCAATCCGTGGCCACTGCAGAAAACACGCATGCACTTCAGGATTCACAAAGGAAGTTCATTACCATTCCATCACTGCGAGAGAAATACAACATTGACCTCTACTCTGCATTTGTCCAGCTATAAATTAGTCATGAGCAATTCTATGTTCACGTCAATGTCATGCGCTGAACTACAACACCAAACGACTCGGAGGAAATTATGTTGGCCGACTGGTTAATCACAACTTCAACCAGCCTTCCTGATTAAGCGACAATCCCTGTGACCGAAAAATGACATGAAAACGCTACTATCTATATGGTTGGAACTCTACGCTTGTTCTGAAGACACCAGGCGTACAGACT
>SOMO01000041.1:211767-222833 GCA_028128575.1 Paedocypris carbunculus | reverse complement strand
ACACACATTCACACGCTCTCGTAGGACAATTTTCCAGACTCCAGTTCTCCTGAAAGTTTCTGGATTGTGTGAGGAAACCCACGCAAGCAAGCAAACTGTCTCAATCGTGAATCTGGAACAATTCTTCGCGCTGCCCACTGCTCCACCCAAAACGTATTCGTAGACTAGAAATATCCACACTGAATCAACCTGTAAGTGGCTGAATTAAATTGCCATTTTTTGACTTTGGAAACCCCAAATATGTAGAACTTCATGTCATTCTTGCATCATAGTAGATGAACCGAGTCAACAACCCAGAGAGCAAGAGATTCCCACGGAGGGGTAAAAGCCTAGTCTTCATCTGCCTTGTTCAGTGTGAAATCTTTCAGTTGAAACGGTCCAAACTCTTTCTTCTTGGTTTCAGCTTCCTGTGGTTGGAAGTTTCCAGACGAAAAGTGTTTTTCCGGTCCAACATGAATCGTTTTCACTTCACATGATTCAGCAAAAAACTACACGAAAGTTCCCCATCCTGTCGTTGAACCTCCTTTGGACTTTTCTACCCAATGAACAGTCGTCTTCAATGATCACGTGATGATGTTTTCCTTATCCAGTTCACTTGAGAAAAAGTGAGATTGCGTGAAAGCGAATCTCACGAATCAGAAAAGCTCACGGACCAAAGGAAGTGAACTCAGTTGGGCGCTTTTCTCAATGGCCGCTTTTGGACGTCCCTGATTGGAGGTTTGGTAAGATTTAGCTCCTTTCTGAAGACATGAAAGACGAGGTGTGCGGCCGCTCTGTAATAATGAGAAGAGACGACCCTATTTTTAGGCCCGGAGAGATGGAGATCTATAATTAGAGCAGCGCTGTGAGCAGGACATGTGGAAATGGTTAGTTTAAGTGGACAAACACGCAGGTTTCCCAGAAGCACTGTTTGCTCGCTTACTCACTAGCAAACGTCTCGCTGAGAGGAAGCCAAGAGGAACAGAAACAGGAAAACTTCTCACAGATTCCTTCTGTGAGTGTGTTGTGTAACCAGCAGCTTTTTTTTAGGAGAACACACACACACACAGAGCGAGTGTGAAGACGGAGCTCGACCTCAGCCTCAGTCAAGCTGTGTGATAAGACCACAGAGACACAAGACAATCAATCATGGCTGGAGCTCAGAACAAGCGTCAGTAAATCCGCCTGGCTGGTTGATCAATAGCACTCAGACGAGACAGTGAAGCTCTGACTGAAAACAGAAAAGAAACATCAGCGTGGAGAAGTTCCGACACATTCAGGCACAACTCAGTGATTCCTGCAAAAATAACATCAGCACATCCCGGAGAAACCACTTCAAACCAGCCCAGACGTTCTTCAGCTCACGACACTCTCTTTATTCCTTAAAAAAGCAAGTGGAAGAACTTTGATTCAAGTATCTTGTGTTTTCTCCTGCAGGAGGCGTTTGGCAGACTGACGAGCGGCTCGGTTTCCAGCTTGAGCTAGTAGCGTCAGCTCTTAATAAAGTCGCTAGTTAGCTGGCAAACAGAAGCCTAGAACTTGGCAAACGCTTTTCGGGCTGCGGTTAATTTTAGAGCTTGTTTGCTCTAGAGTGAGTGAGGAGACCAGCAGATGCAGGAGGAGGTGAGTGTTTGTCCATACGGTGCCCGCTCATGCTTCTCTCGTCTACCTGACAAAGACTCAAATCTTCCCAATATATGAAGAACACTTATAATTAATCAAACGATTCATTGACGCAGGAGCATCTTTTTAAAGCTCACGTGAGTGCGGAAACACATTTGAATGAGTATCGTTAAGATGAAGCCGCTCCAGTGATCCAGTCATTCCATTTTTGAAACACATCATTCTTTACAATGCCTAGGTAAAGTATGTAATGGGGCGGATGCTTCAAACTATGCCCAAAGATCACAGACATTCTATAAAATAGATCCTGCAATTCACATCGCTGGAAATACAAATGTTTATATAGATAAAATGGTTTATGATATTTGAATATAATTATTACAAAACATATTTAGCAGTTATGCAGTTAGCTAAAAACTATACGCAATTCCATATTTTAGTAATTGCAACTTTCACCTTCTTTTAGCAGCAAATTACAATATCAAACACAAATGTTTGTATGCATAGAAACGCACTTGACATTAATATTCTCACACTACACAACTTGTTGCACATCAGGCCAGTCGCACAAACCGAGCAGAACTAATTTCTGTGCAAATCCTTCATTCAAGGTGACAATCTCCATAATAATGGTTTCGCCAAGAAGCAACAATGAAATTAGTTCTGCTTGTCCGCTTTCACAACCGGCTATTTATTTCAGAACATTACATTTGTTGTGTGACAAAAAAGAAAAAGGCAAAGGACTGTTTATTACCAGTCAGCACTTCTGCCCGGCGCCACTGTGTGTGTGTGTGTGTGTAAGATAGAAAGATAAAGAGCAGGTCTACACGGTCTGGCTTTACTCCTGAATCTAGTCCCAAACGCCACAAAAAATCTATATGTGGAAAATATAGTTCCTAGTTTGAGAAAATCACACAAAACCGAAATGATTTTGTGACATAACATTTACCAAAAAAGCATCCAAACTCAAAATTAGGCGACTTAATTATGCCCAGCAATGAGAATTTACAGTATGTACAGGAAGTACATGATAAAAGGATGAGAGAGGCGGAGCTCAGCAGTTTCCTGCTGTGCAAGGCGACGCCCAACACTGTACATCCTGTCTGAGAACAACACACGAGCTGCTGTTCGGCCGACATTCAGTCTCAGAAGACCGAGCGGATCTCTGCTCTAGAAACATCACGGCCGCTTTCCCCTGAAGACAGAAATAGAATTACAGGATCAAATCCTTGCCATCAACGATCAATAACTCCCCTGACGTCGCCTCTCGCTCTAAACACACGGATGTTTTCATCTGCTCAGCAGCACAGAACAGTCGCTCTGCTCACACTGTTGGAAGATACCGCTAGATTAGATAATGCCCTGTTAAAATGGATTTTTTGGTGATTTATTTACTGTAAAAATACAAATTTTGCAGTACTGGGACTGATGTTACTAAATTAAACCCTTAATAGCCCCACAGTGGAGATATAGTCAACCATTCACCGTCTCGTCAAGGAATCGGTGTGACTCCTGCTGGTGAGGCATTGGAACCTTCTGATCACAAGTCCAGCTCTCCACCACTAGAACAACTTTTCTTAGGAAGCCTCGCGTCTGGTTTCAATTTCAAAACACATCTCTTGAAAGAAGCATATTTCTAACTGCAATAATAACAACACGTTCAATGACTAATAATAACGAATAGGAAGGCTGCATAAGGTAGAAGCCCGGAACCGAACCCGACCTTCACCAAAGCATCACTACTATAATTATTGTCTTAGAGCCCTTCAAAGTGCTAATAGCTTTTGTTCTTGCTCGTTTCACTCCCCTGCCGAGGTCTTGAGTGATTCACATCCCGGTACCACCGGAGGTTTTGTTTTTCTAGTCAACGTCGCAATCTAGGTTGCTCTTCTGGTCACAGCATGAACAATGGACATTTTTCTTTTTTAAAGACTCTTTTTTCACAAGTCTGCATAGCAACTGTGCGTTGATCTGGAGCTAAGAAAAGCGCTATATAAATAAACTTGGTTCATTAGTCAGGTGACTCAGGTGAAAGGCCCATACGGACTGTGAGCTGGTACCTGGCTGTGGGTGAGAGCGGCGCGTCAGGCTTTGCTTCACAAGGTTTTGGTTTGTTGTCCTCCTTTAGGAAACTCTTAGCCTCCCGGGAGTCTGCGTCCACCTCTTTAGTGACCCTGCAAACAACCGAGGGAGACGGTCAACACCACACAGTTTATCAGGAACAACTATAGAAAACAGAAACAAATTCTTCATAACAACAAGTTCTGCAGGTTTGGGTTCAGCGAGGGGAAAACTGAAAGTCCATCTCTGATGCTACTGCAGCTGATGTTTGTGGCGTTAAGCTGCGCTCTATTATCTGGTGTGTGCTGCCCCCTTGTGGCTGGAGAACCTTCCTGACTGGCACTCACCTCACTTCCTCTCCCGCAAAGTCAAACACCTTGGTGATGGTGATTTTAGAAGGTTCTTTCAGTTTCTCTTCCTGTTGCTGGGAAACTGTGGACGGGTTGCTGGGACAGTCAGTGGCAGCCGAAGATGAAGGCTGGAAATAAATCATGGACATTTAATGACATAGAAAACAAAACACACAACACCTATTCAACAAATGCAAAAATGGTTGTTTTATTGTTATTAAAATAAAAAAAAATGTAATCATGTACTGGTCGATATTAAAATTACTTTAAATCGTTTTGAGGTGTATATCAATTAGCTCAATTCTATTACGCTGATGGATTTTTTTGTTTGTGAATCTTTGGGATGTGGGTTCAGTTCCCTGTGTGTGAAAACTGCAGATGCACTCAAAGCAGCTTTCAATGAAGGTGTCAGACAAACTCGAAATGTGAAGATTTAGTTTAGCACTACGCAGTAAAGGTTAGTCCTGTTCTGATCTGATCTTCAAGTATTGTGATCAGCCCAATCCAGCATGACATCAGGAACACTGACCATCAGATCATCATATGAATGATGAGCTTTTACCTGCTGTGAACCTCCGGCTGCTGCTTTGGGTCGAGGGCCGACATCACTGAGAAAATCAGCCCACAGATCGTCCGCTCTGTTCTTCTTCTTCTCGTCACCGTCTCGCCTCGTCTCAGCATCTGTCGTCTGTAGCTCAGCGTTCGACTGCTCTGCCACACTTTCCTCCTCTCCGTCTGCCAGCTTCAGGCCTCCTTTTTTCCTTTTTCTGGCAGAATAAGAAATATGATTCAATTTCACCAAAAAACTAAGTTAAACAGCAGAGTAAAAATGTACCTCATGTGGATGTCTGCTTTCCGTTTCTTCTTCTTTACGGGCTGCTGCCCATCTTCCTCTTCCTCCAAGGCTTCCTCCTTTACACAATCATTCAAGTCATCCTCACTTAGATTATCATCTGTGGGGAAAACAAATACACCAACTATACATAAAAATATCTCAACAGAAAACAGATTTTACAGAATAAATAAGAATCAATCACTAAAATGTACTCTTAATGATAAATAAATGACAACAAACCAGCATGTAATTTAATTAAAAATATAAAGAAAACATGACTAAAAACAGAAGACCGCCAAATTACCGATACTTAAATAATAATAATAATTATTATTATTATTATATATATTTTTATTATTAATATATTACAGACAAAATATACAAAACCTTTTACCATCTCTATTTCGCAAAAAAGGTAACACAACTAGTCTAATTAATTTTACATATAGGATATAAAATTGTATGTAGTAGCACATTAATAAACACAAATCTTGAGCTTTAGTTTTATGTACTTTTGAGTATTTACCAATTGACATACAATGTATAAGGGAAAACATCTGATAACTGTGAGTAAAGAGACCAAGCTTCATAAAAAGACGCCTCACCTGACGGAACATAGTCCTCGTCCTCGTTTGAAGAATAATCATCCGAGTCGTAATCGGAATAACTCATGTTTCAGGTCAAAACTGCAGGAAAAAATATGATTCAGTGATGCTAACCTCTGCTAAACGCACGCGAATGTGCTAGCCGCCTAGCCTAGCTCGCTGTGCTAACCCCGTAGCATTAGCTGAGCTACAAGTCACGTGACATCTTTCCGCTGCCTCTGGTTTTGTTTACATGCGCAGGTTCTTTGTAAATATTCTATTTATCGTCAGTACAACGTGAGATATTATTTGAATACACAATACTTTAAGTACAAACATTAATGGCCAGCAAACGTTTCTCGAACAAAACCACACATTTTTTATTCAAATCTATTGACGTCAAGACATCACGCAATATGTGTCGATTATTTTTAAGATTAATAAAAAGCTATTTGGAAAAAAAACGCTAGTACGCGCTTTTTACTAAATCCTTTTGAAGCATTACCAATTGAAGGAACCGACACCTTTATAACAAAAAAAACGTGTACACTGCTAAATATAGTTAAACAATACAGATCATGCACGTTAATGCTGCGTAACGACGCTCTTTATTAGAATGATTTTTTTACATCTAAAAAAAATTGTGAATCGGGTTTAACAGTGACCGGGAACACGCGCGTGCTGGCGCAGCTGGCCCCGCCCACGAGCCTGTAGCCACTAGCCAGACGCAGGTGACAGGAAGAACATTCCGGTGTGTTCGGAGGTTTTTATCGAGCAAACTGTTGGTTTTGGGGTTTTGTTAAATCCTCGGTAACCAAACAAGCGCTTTACTTCCATCATCACGTGTTTAGATACTGTCCGATCGTCTGCGTCTCGATGCGGCGTCCGGCGCTAGCAGCGGCGGCAGCAGCAGGCCCCCCGCTCGGGCCCCCGGCGGTTTTCTGATGCCGTTCTACGGATTTGCCGATTATTTCGCTCGTGATCGCTGCATCGACATTCCGAGAAATGTCGGACGACAATAACGAGGGCTTCGGGAAGCAGATCTTGGGTTTGCACCTGGTGCCGAAGAAGAACGCGAGCAGCTGCGGGAGGAACGACACGTCTCTGTGCGAGTTCTCCGGTGAGACTTTACACCGACACGGCGGCTCTCTGGTCTCCACACGCCGGCGACGCCATTAGCCGCCGCTTTCCTGAAGCGCACGGGCGCGCGGGGGTTCCACTTTTTACACTGTTGATGGATTAGCAGCTAATGCTAACGCGCTAGCCTGTCAACAGACACTCGTTGTTTATCGGTCAAAGCTGAGCTGTGACACGGGTCCACAGTTTGACCTCGAATTACAAAAAGTCCAACTAAAACATTCTATCACAACTAATGTAAACCCATATGTCGCAACCGGAGGGCGTTGTTTAATATTTCTTGGGTCGATTGGTTTGTCTGACCGGTGTAAGTGATACCGCGTTTCATCTTGGCGGCTGATGTCGTTCACTGGGAAAAACGAGTCTAGATTTTGATCAAGTGCTGCTGTTTGGAGAATTAGTCTCACCTACTTAAAGCTAAGCAGTCACAAGGCGTCATTGTTGATTGTTGGGGGCCCGGGGCCCTAAGATGACCAGGTCTGCATCAGCCAATAGGAATGTCAGGGGGCGTCACCGTCACATGTTTGCCACCTGATCCAAGTCGTTTAATATTGAGCTGGATCAAATACTGATGGTTATTTTGTTTTTACACACACACACACACACACACACACACACACACACACACACACACACACACACACACACACACGGTCAAATCACTGCTCACTACTCACTTTCACGAACATGACATTGTTCTGGCATGTTATTGAAGTTCAGAGCATTTGTAAGGTGCTTTTCACAGTTTAAACTGTCTCAAAGCACACAAAAGATATGAGAAAAACACTCAGTTAAGGACATTAAGCTGTTCGAAAAAGATTGGGACCCATTTCTTTTTCTATCAAGTCTGTACCTTTCTGTGATGACTGATGTTTATTTTGTATTTGCCTTGTATTTGTATATGTGAATGTCTCCTGACGTTCTGGTTTGTGTGCAGAGATGTGGTACGGCATCTTCCTGTGGGTGGTGGTCTCCTCGCTGGTGTTTCATCTGCCCGCCGCCCTCCTCAGCCTGGCCACGCTCCGCAGACACAAGATGGCCCGCTTCTTCCCCATCGGCATCCTGCTGATGGGCATCATCGGCCCGCTGTTCGGCGGCGTCCTCACCAGTGCGTCTCCTCGCCCCGCACTCGTCCATCAGCTCTGCCCTCGCTCATCTTTCTCTTCTGCCTCTCTTCCGCAGGTGCAGCCATCGCGGGCGTGTATAAAGCGGCGGGCAAGAGCATGTTCTCGCTGGAGGCTCTGGTGTTCGGTGTGGGACAGTCTCTGTGTGTGTTTATCATATCTTTCCTCAGAGTTCTGGCCACGCTGTAGCCCTGGGCACCTGTGGGGGCATCTTATGCAAAACACTGAGGCCTTACGTTCTTCCCGCTGATCTCCATCACCCTGGGACGATGCTGTTCATCTCCAGGTGGTCTTGCACATCGTCTTTAAAGCGTCACCTAGACTTGACCTTGAGGCAACAAACCTGCGTTTTCTTTTTTTGCACTGATTCCATGAATTCTGTAGGCCGCTGTAAAGTCGTTTCCTGCTTCACACCTTGAGGTTCGCTGGACTTTAGGACCGTGATCTTCTGGGAAGCCAGTAACACTTTTTGAGTTTACGTTTTTACACGCACGGGACTCGGCCTTGACATCCTGTAAATACTAGAGACCTGCCACCTTGCTTTCACACTTCTTCACCCACGTGTGAGTGGCAGCCTCACCTTTCATGCCTAACATCTGAATGTAACCCATACGCCCGCCTCAGTCCATCAGAGTCACGGAGAACCGCCACCAAAGAATAGGACGGAATGTACAAAATTGGGTTTCCGTACAGAGACCAGGAGAAGATGATGATGATGGGTGTCCGCGTCGTTCCTTCTCCAACGCTTGAGCAGAAGTGTCGTTGGAGATCCTCGGTCCGGGTGGAGCCATCTGAAGGTTGCGTCAGGTCAGCTGGACGACTTCCTTCCCGTAGAACCGTTCCAGGTGATGTGAGGCCTGAAGAACATCTCCACCCATCGCGACTCGTGTGGCCCTCAGGAAGTCCCTGTGTTCTGGAGGTCTCATCTCGGCCTCAATCGCACAAACCGATTTATTTTTCTAACGGTCGGACGTCTGTGCTCGAGTGCTTCGTCTTTAATCGTCGCCGCGGTGGAGGAAGCGACGCTCTCCATCTGTCATCGTTCTTCTGGACAAGTTTGAGTTTCTTACTGTATAATAAGTGCCAATTGCTAGTATTTTCATGAAATAAATTTGTTTAGATTATTATTCACCTGGTGTGGCTGGTGTTTCGGTTCCTCGTGGGTTCACCAGCCTGAAACAACGTACACTTTGGCATCACTGTTGAAAATAAACCAGAAGATCAACTTTTAAAATCATACGTTTCAGCTAACAGTGAAAACGGTGCTGGACAGATAAGGTGTGTGTGTGTGTGTGTGTGTGTGTGTGTGTGTGTGTCGTGATGGAAGAGGCAGAACTCCCGATGACACAACAGACTTCACTTTTTAATCGTTATTAACAAGTATAGGTACGGATTTACTTTTTTAAACGCATTTGTTCATAATTCATTCTTTTGTACATCTTCCGGCGTGCAAGGCAAAGGTAGACGATAGAAAATAGATCTGCAGGTCAGTCGGCGCGAGGCTCGGGTGACGACGCGTCAGTTCTTTGGTCTGATGTGTCTCCCTGCAGTGTGTGCTCCTCTGGGACCGCCCCCTCCCTCTCCTGGTTGGCCGATTGCTTGCTGGGTCCAGAAAGGCTCTGCTCTGATTGGCTGTTGGTTATTGTTGTGCTGTGGGTCGTGTCCGTCTCTCCCGCGCTTTCCTCTTTCTCCACAGACGAACCTGGGACACAAACGGACAGAAATTAAACATTCATAGTGAAAAGGCAAACTAATTAAATACCTAAATAAAAACCTATATATACACCATGTAAATATTCAATATTAAACCAAAGCAGTTTTAGTTCAGTTACAGTTTTTTAGCAGTTGTAGTTCATTTACACTTTATTGCTGAAGGAAATAGTTCAAATTCCTCTGTCGCGCAAGGTTTTTACTAATATTTATATGGTTTTCCAAACATCTAAAACATCCTCAAACACTGTAGAACTAAAACAACGGTCACATATAAATGAACAAACTCATCTAATTATCAAACGAATAACAAATACAAACACATCAACAATAACTCCTAGATATTTGATTCACACCGCCACAACCACGCCCAGTGTGACCCTGAAGTGACCTTTACAGCTGTACGAGGGTCTGACTCCGCCCCAAACAACCAGTAGCCCAACATGACATTAAAACCTACATCAAAACAATAATATAAGAGTTATAAATTAAGCAATAATAAATGATCAAACAATACAGATAAAGTGAATAATACATTTTCACTTTACCTGGATCACTTGAGTCACTTTTCTGCTCATTTTATTGTATTTTTTAATCTTTTTTTCCATCTTCATGGTTTTGTCCTTATTTTTATTTGTTATTTATTTATTTATTTATTTTTTTATTGTTGTTCTATCGCTTATCTTTTTATTGTATCTCCTTCTCGCATGCACCCCATCCCACCCCATGTTTAAATGCTGGACGATTGTAAAAATACATTTCATTGCATGTTGTACCATGTATAACGTGTATATGACAATGACATTTTTAATTTGAAATAATAATAATAATATTATTATTATTATATTCCCATTTGCCGAAACATAAAAAGCTCAGCTACTCCAGAGCTGTTGTGTCAGTGCAGGGAACTCTGGGTAATGTAGTGCTGAACCAGCCAACAAAAGCATTAACAGTATCTAGAAAAGGCTGGAGATAATTCAGTGAATCTTCTGAGTTCATGTTAATCTATAAACCGTGTAGTGTTGACCTACAGTGGGATTGGAACCCACAACCTTCTCACACCACTAGGTGACTGTCCAGACGCTCCTCACCGTCCTCAGAGCAGGTCGTCAGTTCCTCCAGAGCTCCGCCCTTCTGCTGCCGTCGTGGCAACGCCGCCTTGAGCTCTGAAAGAACAAGCGTGGATTCCTCCTCATCACGGCCCAACAGAAGCGCGTGGGGATGAAGAGCCTCACCCTCGGGGTCCAGCAGGGCGGCGTGATGGAGGAGAGACTCTTCGTGGACGGACACGGCGCGGCGCTGGGGGGAGGACTTCATGCGGGGTCGCGGTACGGGGAGGGTCTCTGTGGGTGGAGCCAACACGGGGTCATTGTAGGACAGGTTTAACTGGACATGACAGATAGCGCCGTGGCCATCACGGGTTTATTAATGGCCGGCGAGATCTGCCTCAGGGGGATGAACTAGACACCACGAGCCTATCACGCCGCAGTATTCCGGCAGCAGCTAGATGAGGGCGGAGCTTCACAGCGGAGACGACGCAACAAACACGTAAATCTCCTGTTATGTTCGTTTCAGAGGAACATTAATAATGTTCACTGGTCAATTTGACCCGGGGCCTTTTATTATGCATATAAGTGTCAGAAACCAAAAAGTTTCACAAAAC
>SOMO01000041.1:189204-199887 GCA_028128575.1 Paedocypris carbunculus | reverse complement strand
CGAAGTATGAACACCATATTTACGTATTTATTCATATATGTATGTATTCAGACTTTTAAGACCCTCCCTTTACGTGGTACTGTTAACAAAAACCAGTGTTTACAGTAATCTACAGATATCTACAGTATGTACATGTAACTTGTACTTGTAAACGTACTTTAATGGCCGGAGCGGTGTCATTTTCCTTTAATCTATTTTCCTATAATCTATTAAGTCGGTCTGGCTTGAGACGTGAGAACGTGAAGACGAGCGTGTAGCTGCCGTTTTGCCGAATCCTTGTTTGCTTTTAGTTTTATTTATTTTGTAACGCTCTCAAACAGGTTGCACGGACGAGGAAATACTGGCCATTAAAGGTATTTAGAGCTTCCCATCCTCTGCCTCATTAGTTTGGCGAATCAGCCGTGGCAAATCCGGGCCGACGCGTCACAATACGTAATGAAAAAAGTCTGCAAAGTCGTGAATCCACGATGGTCGAACCGTAAAGTAGCGAGGGTTCACTGTGTGTGCATATATATACGTACGTACACACACACACACACACACACACACATATATATATACATTTTTAAAAATAGTTTATTTCCATTTTATACTCTGCTTTGAGCGCACACACACACAAGCAAACACACGTACACAACTATATATTAGCCTATAAATACATTTCACACATATGACAATTCTTTACATTTTCTTGAATTCTTGAAAGTTTAAGAAGAAAAATATGATAAAATACAAACACTCTCTCTTTCTCTCTCACACATGCACACACACTCTCTTACACATTTGCGTTGACGGCACACAACAGCTCTTCAGGTTAATGTTTGACTAGAGAAACTCACCGGGGAGAAGAATCGGGGAAGATCTTCTTGAGGGACACGGTGACGTGACTGACCACCGACTCCAGGTCGCGCACGGACATCATGGCCAGAGCGTAGACCTGTCTGTCCGTCTGGATGACCACCTGAGCAGGAAATGACACGCTCACACAGCAGCGCGGCGGACGGAGCGTCTCCTCACCTGCTCCAGGCTGTGGATGGAGATGCTCTGGATCTCCAGGAAACTGAAGGAGCTCTCCACCTGCAGCCAGACACACACTGCTGACACGGGACGGAGATGATGATGATGATGATGATGATGCTGGTGTGAGGGAGGATCACTGCCACTCACGCAGTGTCTAACCATCACACACACACACACACACACACTCCAGAAGAATGCTGCGTTGCTCACCGCTGTCATCGTCATGACAAAACGGCAAACCCAAGTGTCTTGGATCAATCATTTCAATCATGTAAAGCGCTTGACTGTATGATAATCAGTTTTAGTTGAGAGGAGAAGGAGGAGGAAGATGATGAAAAAGAAGGAAGAAATAGTAAGAAGAAACAGAAAGAACAAGGAGGAAAAAAGATGGAAGGACAAAAGAAAGTAGAAAAAGAAACAGTGAACAAGAATAAGACGAAGAAGAAAAAGAAGAAAAAAATGAAAATGAAGAAGATGAAAAAGAAGAAGAAACAGAGAGAACAAGGTGGAAGAAGGAAGGGAAAAAAGAAGACACTACAATAACAAGAAGAGGAAAAAAAGAAGAAAGAGAAAAAGAAGAAGAAGCGTTTAATTAAAGTTATTCTGCAAACAGCAGCAGCTGATCAGAAGGAATGTGTGTGTGTGTGTGTGTGTGTGTGTGTGTGTGTGTGTGTGTGTGTGTGCGTGCGTGCGTGCGTGCGTGCGTGTGTGTTACTGCTTCACACCCTCGTCGGCTGTTTGCTGTGGAACACGTGCACTCTCCACTTAGTCGTCACCTGTCGAACGACACGGAGCATTGTTGAGGAAACGGCGCCGCCTGCTGGACACGGCTAGAAGCGACCAACAAACTTTGATCATGTTTAACTATCTTTGGGTTTTAACTGTCGTACAGTAGCATTTCTTTATAACCGTTTCTAATTGTAACAGATTAAACAGAAAAAAAGAAAAGAAAAAAACAGAGTTGTGTGTAAACTGGAACCTCTCAGACGAAGAACCGTTGTGCGTGGGATTCAAGAAAAGACGTATAGTAAAAGCCTCGAAGGCAAACCTCACGAAGTAACACAAAAGAACACACAAGTAACAGAATGGAAAGTCAAACAGACTGGAGGAATAATATTTTAGTAAGAACTTATCATAAGACTGATTTCTCACCAGAAGTCTGCTGTCGGAGCGAGTCCTGCCCTGATGGAGCTGCACCAGCCCCACGAACTCCACCCGCAGCGGCCGCAGGTACCGAGCTATTCCCTCTGGAGAGCAGACACGGCCGTCACACACCGGACAACAGCACAGCTCCACACAGACGCTTTACCTCTCACGACAAACGGAACCTGTGTCTGCATCTGCAGCGCCATGACTGAAATCTGAATCACATCCTGCTGCGGAAACCACGGACTCACACCGGAACCGTGAGAAGAGCATCCTCACAGACGGGAGCAAAACGCTGACGACTAGACAGAGTCAGCAGATTAAACTCACACAACTATTTATTCACATGATAATAACACTCAGTGGAGAGCCACACTACACCAGGACACTTTTCGTACTTGTAGCATAACGAAAAGTTTAACGTGTTCTACCGCCCTCTTGTGGACGAACACAGTCACGACACGCCGATATCACAAATAGATTTGAATTGAAAGTCCTTCATTTATATTTAATTTGAAGACAATTTAATTCCTAAAATAAACTCTACTCACAAACAAAATCCATGTTTGCAATCGTTGGATTAACAATAAATTAAAAAGCATTAAAACATTGTCCTCCGGGTGGAGTCAGACATCACAGGCATTGTAAGCATTTGTTAAAAAAAAAAAAAAAAACAATAAGCCAGACTGAATTAGGACAATATTTTTATTAGCTGTACAGCAATACATTCTCCCCATCATCATCATCATCATCATCTCTGCCCAGCCACAATAAAGATCTCATATGGTTGGTTTTCTGACCACTGTAAAAATCACACAGTACAGCTAGGTGTAAAAAAAAAAAAATGCCTTAACCTAGAAATATTAAGAGCTTCAAAAAGAAAAAGAAAAAAAAAAGAAAAGAAAATGCAAATTAAATGCAGTTATTTGTTGGAGAAAACCAGGGGAAACCATTAGAAGGAAATTTGCTTTTGATCAAGTAAACTTTTTACAAACAGCCTATTCAAGCCAGTCTAGAAACTCGTATGAAAATACTTTCCTCAAACCCCCACTAAACATCTTAAATTAAAAGGTGGTCCGTGAAAGTCGCTCCGGGGGCCGGCGAGGAGGACACGTGCTGCTACTTTCACTTCTGTCCCTTTTCTCCTTAAAGCTAAACTAAAGCCAGCGGAAAAGCCTGGACTCACTCGCCAGGTGACGGAACCTTCTACGGTGGTGAGACATTTGGCTTCGACATTAAGACTCCTCTCCCCATCCAGGAAGAGAACAAAAATCAAAATCGACAACAATTCAATTCAAGCAAAACAAAACAAAAAAAATAATAATAACAGCCTACATGATTTCTCCGGCTTTAAATTTGACAGACTTGTAAGCCGTGGCTCCGAACACTACAGTTAAAAGCTGTTACTCTAGCGATGAAGGTCATCGACTCACTAGAAAAAGATTAAAATGTCCGTAAAAGAAAATAAAAAGTATTTACAGCAAGACTAGCCGAGACGGATCAAGCGCAGATGGTCCGCCGCGGCCTGAAGACGAGGTGGTGAATGTCAAACACCCGGAGGATCCTCCGATGGAATAAACGTGAAAACACCCGACACTACAGCAGTGAGTCTAACCCTCTCACCTACGGGACGACTCGCCTTCCCCTCAGAGCAAACCAGAAGCAGTCAAAGATGGTTTGTGCCAAACGCGGGACGCGAGGAGAAGGCAGCGAGACATCGGTACGTGAGGAGACAGTGGTTTAGAAGCGAGCAGGCGAGGCGAGAGAAAGTGTGTGAGCGAGTGTGTGTGGATATATATACTTTTATATATATATATAAAAAACAAATCAAGAAGCACACGTCGGCATGTGCGCTGGAGCAAAGGCGTGACCCCCAGATCACCGGTCCATCATGCTCAGGATCATCTCAGGAGTGAGGTCGCCGTTGGGCGGGGCATCAGACGCGGGGATCTGCACCGTCTCCGCATCCACGCCGCCTTCCACGGCCTCCACCTCCACCACCACCGGCTGAGCGGCCGCCTCGGACACCTCCGTCTCCTTCTTCACGATGATGTTCTCGATGGCGCCCGTGCTCTCGTCCTCCACCTGGATGATGGCCGTGGCTGCGGGAGGAGGCAGAGTGAGCGGCGGGAGCGCGACAGGAAGTGGCCTGACATCACGTACCTGTGGTGGTTTTGGCGGCGGGTTTGGTGGGCGTGGCCTTGGGCGGGTTCTTGGGCGGTCTGCCGCGTTTCCTCTTCACGGGAGGCTCGGCCGGGGCGGGAACGGGAACGCTGGGCGGAGCCTGTTCCACTTCCATGGCCTCCTCCTCCTCCTCGTCCAGAAGCTCCTCCTCGTCCTCCTCATCCAGGTCGTCGAGATCAGGCTCTCCGTGCTCATCTGAAACGGTCAGGTCAGTCGAGTTGTGTGGTCTGGTGGTTTCTAGCGAGGTCTCTCTTACCGCTGTCCTCATCATCGTCGTCGTCCTTCCTGGAGCGCATCTTCCTCTTGCGTCCGCGGGCTCTCTTGGGCGGAGCGCCGTTCTCTCCCTCAGTGGAGTCCAGGCCGTTACAGTTCTCGGCGTGCCGGACCATGGTGTTCTGTCAGATGGAGAGAAGCGTGTTAAACCTGGCACAGGGTTTCACACCAGGAGAGCCGTGACGTCTCCTCACCCTGCGCGTGAAGGTCTTCCCACACTTGGTGCACACGAAGGACGTGGGAACGAAGTTGGGGTCGTGGTAGCGACGGAAGTGCATGTCCAGCAGCTGCTTCTGCCTGAAGGTCTTCTCGCACTGCGTGCATCCGTACGGCTTCTCGCCCGTGTGCGTGCGCTTGTGCATGATCATGTGACGCTCCTGGCGGCAGGCGTAGTCGCACTGGTCGCACTTGAAGCGCTTCTCGTTCTTGTGGGACTTCTGGTGCTGGATGAGGGCGTAGCGCTCGTGGAACACCGCGTCACAGTAGCGGCACTTCCTGCCCTGCTCGATGTAGGAATGCTGCTTTCGGAGATGAACACCTGAACACACGTGACAGAATGAGCCGCGCCCAGAAGAGACTCGCCCGGGCAGAAGAAGCGAGTGTAGAGGGTTACCCAGGTCGCTCTTGCGGGCGATGACGGTGTCGCAGTGCGGGCAGTGGAATTTGGCCACGTTCTCGGTGTGCTTCTGCAGGATGTGCATCTTCATGGTGCCGCTCTGGGTGAAGCGCGCGTGGCAGATGTAGCACTCGTACGGCTTCTCTCCTGCAACACAGCGCACACAATGAAGTCCAGCTCTAGCGCCAGACTTGACCCGAGAATGCAAAGTACAATAGATTGATTGATTCTTTTGTTTATTGCCATTTCAGCTTCAGAGGCCATTTCAATATTAAAATTAAAAAAAAAAAAAAAAAAGCATACAAGAAAGTTAAAACTCATAAAACATTTCTGTAAACATACATAAAATATTCAAATAAACGTGACAATATGTATCTTAACGCTAAAAACTCAACGATCTTTGATGGATAAACATTTAGAAACAAGTCTTTCAGTGTCTCTTGATTTCCAAGGACAAAAGAAAAGACTATAATGCCAAGACAAGCATATTTATACATTTGTATGTATGTTCATTAATCTTGACATCATGTATTATTGATAACTCTTTCCGTGTGTGGTGTCTGACCTGAGTGAGTCCTCATGTGTCGCTTCAGCTTGTAGGTGTCTCTGCTGGCGTAGCTGCACAGGCTGCACTGGAACGGGCGCTCGCCGGTGTGGGAGCGAATGTGGCGCTTCAGCTTGCTGACCTAAAGCGGAAGGAAACCACCATCAACCCAGAAGCTCCAGAACCAAGACACGCAGACCAACCAAACAGACCTCCACGCTGGCGTAGTCACACATGGAGCACTTGAACGGCTTCTCGTGAGTGTGTTTGTAGCGTCTGTGCCGCACCAGCTCGCCACTGGTGACGAAGGCCATGTCACAGTCGGTGCACTTGTGTGGTCGGGTGCCTGCGGAAACACAGCGGTCACTCCTGCGGCCGAACCCTTCTCACCCGGTCAGTGGGCCGCATCTTTACCCGTGTGGGTGTTGAGGTGGTTCCTCAGCAGGGTGACGGTCCTGAAGGCCCGTCCGCACAGATGACACTTGTGGGGTCTCTCGTCGGTGTGGCTCTTCATGTGGCGGTCCAGGTTGGAGCGTCGTGGGCAGGTGTAGCTGCAGAGCTCACACTGGAATGTCTTCTTCACACCTGCGACAAAACGTGGAGGTTAAAATGTGCCGACAACATCAAGGACGTGAAACCGAACCTTTCTTCTTGATTTTAGTGGGCTTGGGCGGCTTCATGTTGCCCACCACCTTCTCGGCGTTGACCTCGGACAGCAGCCCCTCCTGCTGCTCCTCCTCAAAGTCGTACACAGACACGTCCATGTCTTTGTCTCCCTCTGTGTTGTAGCGCAGCTTGCTCTTCTTCGTCTTCTTGGTCTTCTTCACGGGTGGGGTGTAGTCTGGGTCTTTGGACCACGTGGGGTCGTCGTTTGTGGCTTCGGGGATCTCCTCTTCCTCCTCCTCCTCCTGGTTCTGAACGGGTATCTCCTCGGGCGCCTGAAGCTCGTCCTGCTCCACCGTCTCCACCTCTCCGTTTGCACCCACTTTCACCACCTGCAGCGATTCAAACGCACACTGACCGATTCTGCTCACCCAGAGCCGAGGCGTTGTAACCCACCTGAAAGCCCTCGGGCAGCGGCAGGGTGTGGCAGATGACCGGCTCTCCGTCTTTAGGCAGGTTGGCAGCATCCACCAGCTCCTCCACGGTTGCAGCAGTGACGGGGACCGCAGACACCGGCACCTGCACGAGCTGCAGTTCTCCCAAACCCAGCTGCTGCTCCTCCATGTTCACCACCTGAAGAGTGATGATCTGCGTGTCGTCCACCGTGGTGACGGTGGCTTCGTGAGCGGCGCCGGCCACGCTGACAGACGCTCCGGACGCGTCCATGACTTCGCTCTTCATCTGGAGAAGAGCGGGATCCAGGGAGTCCATGACCATCATCTCCACGCTGCTGTTGACCCCGACCACTCCCTCCACCAGCTGCTGGGCCTCCATGACCGCCTGGCCCTCTTGCTCCAGCCCGGCGGCCTGCAGAAGCTCCGCGCTCACGTCCTCCTCCTCGCGACGCCTCTGGTACGTCTTGCAGTCCTTGGCTTTGAAAGCGTCGCCGGCCTCCTCCACCGCCGCCTCGGCTGATCCCCCTTCCATGGGTGCTACCTTGAAAACAACACAGCACGTTCAGATCTCAAGGCGACCGCTATCTAGCGACATTGACACTTGACGCTGTGGACTTATGGCATGCAGAAGACTGTTCATTTCTCTCTATGCAGTAACCTCGACTTTCTGCTTTTGTTGGACCATCTCCTTGTCTTAAATCTGCATATGACTGTCTAGCTCACTCAGCAAATGACTAAAATAATTATTGTCTGGCCAACATTGTTATGATCTAATAGTTTCACCCTTTTAAAATAGAACCCGCACGAGGAGGGAGAAAACTTTGAGACTTTGGTTTATTCGCACCAAACACTTGATCTCGCGCCAGAAAACATCATCATCGTCGTCATCTTCCTCGCCGCGGGCGCCATTAGGCGACAAGCAAATAAATGACTAATTGAATCAGAAAAGCGACAGAGAAGTGTCGCCCGCCCCGGTCCCGTCCGGTTTCGCTCGGCAGAGGGCATTCTGCGTCCGCGGCGTGTTTGTGTAGCGCTGCCGGCGGGTTGTAGAGGGAGCTCTCCGTCACGTCAGCCCGCAGACCGCGCTCGAGGACAGTCCCGACAACACCGCCCGGCTCACCGGCTCACGGCAGCGGCGTCCGCGGCATCACGCCCGGCTCACGAACATCGAACGCGGCCGCCGGCGTCGTTTAGCAACGGCGTCTTCCTCGTTTGATTTCTATCTGCGCAACGCGGCGGCGACGGTAGCCTAACACGCTAACGCCTAGCAACGTGTTAAACTCGAACATCTCGTCAAAAGTCGATCGCCGGGGGCTTTTTAATCGGGGGCCGCGGCGACGCGACTTTATTTTCGCCGATGCGAATCGATGTTGCGACGGCGTGAAGGTTTGAGTTTAACTGCGCGAGGAGGGGCGCGAACACGGCGATCGGCGCCATTTAACGCGGAATCGGGTTAAAAACGCCAGCGTGAGTGCGTCTATCAGTCGTGCTTGGTGTTTAGAAAAACACGCCATTTTTGTTTACGTGAGGCGAGCCGAGCAAAATAAACAAGTTTTGGCGGCGGCGGTAGCTTGTTAGCATGTTAGCTAAGTGCGCGTGCAGAAACGGCGGGTTTCTAAAGACAGGAAACAAAGAGAAGAAACAGAAAATGGACGCCCGGCCTACGGCTCGAATCAAACATCCTGGCGCTAAATACGGCCGTTTTGGTGGAAAGTCGTCTGATATAGTTTTAATACCGCTTGTTCGTCGGACTGGAGCCCGAAGTTTGGGGTTATAAATGTTTTTTGCTACATTTTCGATAACGATAGAGGGAGACAAACACCCCCCGCCAGCCGCCTAGACCGGGAGCCCCATCGTGACACCTAGAGGCCGATTAAAGATCCTGCAAAACTCCCCCCTTTCGGAAAAAGTACGGCTGTTTTACCTGCGTTCGGTGGTTGACTCTCCCGTTGAATTCGACCGAAAGCCCGGGGTTTGTTCTTCAGTTACCGCGAGACGGACTAACAGTGCGTCCTTCACCTCCGGCTGTTTTAATCCTCTCCCGCTTTTGCAGAGTAGGCTCCGCACAAAATGGCGGCCTCGAGCGGCTGCTGCGCATGCGTGTCACTCAGGGGGGCGGTGGCGAGAGGGAGGGCTGTAAACATAAGCAGTGTGCGGATTGGCCGTGTGGGGCGCTACTTTTGAATTACGGATGTGAGGTTTTTTTTCTCAAGAAAACGTTAAACTGTCGGTTGAAAAAGGGAACGTTTGCTTTTTCCCTTTAGTAAAACGGGTCAGTAGTTTTGATCGTACATGGGAATATTTCTACCGTTTGCATTTTGTGTAAAGTATTTTTTTTTTTNGCAGGGTGACGGTCCTGAAGGCCCGTCCGCACAGATGACACTTGTGGGGTCTCTCGTCGGTGTGGCTCTTCATGTGGCGGTCCAGGTTGGAGCGTCGTGGGCAGGTGTAGCTGCAGAGCTCACACTGGAATGTCTTCTTCACACCTGCGACAAAACGTGGAGGTTAAAATGTGCCGACAACATCAAGGACGTGAAAGCGAACCTTTCTTCTTGATTTTAGTGGGCTTGGGCGGCTTCATGTTGCCCACCACCTTCTCGGCGTTGACCTCGGACAGCAGCCCCTCCTGCTGCTCCTCCTCAAAGTCGTACACAGACACGTCCATGTCTTTGTCTCCCTCTGTGTTGTAGCGCAGCTTGCTCTTCTTCGTCTTCTTGGTCTTCTTCACGGGTGGGGTGTAGTCTGGGTCTTTGGACCACGTGGGGTCGTCGTTTGTGGCTTCGGGGATCTCCTCTTCCTCCTCCTCCTCCTGGTTCTGAACGGGTATCTCCTCGGGCGCCTGAAGCTCGTCCTGCTCCACCGTCTCCACCTCTCCGTTTGCACCCACTTTCACCACCTGCAGCGATTCAAACGCACACTGACCGATTCTGCTCACCCAGAGCAGAGGCGTTGTAACCCACCTGAAAGCCCTCGGGCAGCGGCAGGGTGTGGCAGATGACCGGCTCTCCGTCTTTAGGCAGGTTGGCAGCATCCACCAGCTCCTCCACGGTTGCAGCAGTGACGGGGACCGCAGACACCGGCACCTGCACGAGCTGCAGTTCTCCCAAACCCAGCTGCTGCTCCTCCATGTTCACCACCTGAAGAGTGATGATCTGCGTGTCGTCCACCGTGGTGACGGTGGCTTCGTGAGCGGCGCCGGCCACGCTGACAGACGCTCCGGACGCGTCCATGACTTCGCTCTTCATCTGGAGAAGAGCGGGATCCAGGGAGTCCATGACCATCATCTCCACGCTGCTGTTGACCCCGACCACTCCCTCCACCAGCTGCTGGGCCTCCATGACCGCCTGGCCCTCTTGCTCCAGCCCGGCGGCCTGCAGAAGCTCCGCGCTCACGTCCTCCTCCTCGCGACGCCTCTGGTACGTCTTGCAGTCCTTGGCTTTGAAAGCGTCGCCGGCCTCCTCCACCGCCGCCTCGGCTGATCCCCCTTCCATGGGTGCTACCTTGAAAACAACACAGCACGTTCAGATCTCAAGGCGACCGCTATCTAGCGACATTGACACTTGACGCTGTGGACTTATGGCATGCAGAAGACTGTTCATTTCTCTCTATGCAGTAACCTCGACTTTCTGCTTTTGTTGGACCATCTCCTTGTCTTAAATCTGCATATGACTGTCTAGCTCACTCAGCAAATGACTAAAATAATTATTGTCTGGCCAACATTGTTATGATCTAATAGTTTCACCCTTTTAAAATAGAACCCGCACGAGGAGGGAGAAAACTTTGAGACTTTGGTTTATTCGCACCAAACACTTGATCTCGCGCCAGAAAACATCATCATCGTC
>SOMO01000041.1:153782-165766 GCA_028128575.1 Paedocypris carbunculus | reverse complement strand
AAAAAAAAAATCATCATCGTCGTCATCGCTGGTGTAGACGACAGGACGCTGATGTGACTGGACTGACGGGTTTCCTCCTAATGATCCCTTCAGCTCAAATTCCTGTCGGCGACGGAGGTCTGCTTCCACGTTTCAGACGACAGTGGTCACGCAGAAGATGTGCAAACGATGCGACGGACTCTTCGTGATCAATCCGTTCCAAAGCTCAAACACAAGACATTTCCCCAGTCAGTACGATCTCTGGCATGATATAGAAGACCATTTCAAATGAGACAGCATCCCAGTCTCCGTTTTCCATTTAACAAAGGTGAGAATTTATGCCTAGCCGACACAGATATTCCTCCGCCTTTACACCCGCTGATTAATGGTCGGCCCGCGAGTGCTTGGCTTCCTCTGCGGCCTGTCTTTAAGCTGATAAGAGAGAGGAGGAGGAACTGGGATGGAAGAGAAAAAATAGAAGACGGTTTATTGTTCCATATAAACCATTTTGCCGGTGCCGTTCGTCTGAGCGTCAGTTAAAAGCTCCAACTGAAACTCCAAACCCAATCTATGAGAAACTACAGATCAATAACTGAAGTTAAACATTCCCCAAGGCTCCAATAAACCCAGACACTTCTCACATCCGTGTGATCGGCACATGTTTGGGTCGAGTGAGTTGAACGTGCCGCGGACTCTTCTGGACATCATGTGATCACGGGGGAGAGGGTGATGTCATGTGACTGGAATCCGTCACTCATTATGATTTATAAAGACCAGATCAGGAACATGGGCATAAGGGGAAAGGTTAACACGCTGCCTGACGATGACCATCACAACAGCTCACGAGAGGACAAACCTCGTGATGACCATTCGGCCGCATCATCCAAATCAAAGCGGCTGTAAAACATTACACTCGATCAAAACTCACACACTGAGAGACTTCTGCACTGATATGAAGGACAATCATAATGAAATGGATCAGATTCTATTGATCCTGTGAGGAAATTATAGAATAACAAACATGAAAAAGACAAATACACAGTATTAAACGTACAGTAAATAGAAACAAAGGCACGTTATTCGTCTTGAGCCGGAGGAAGGCTGATCACGGGCCAAAAGCGTCAGACTTTGGACATCTAGAACATTTGCGTGTGATTACAGCCACCAAAGCCTAAACCCACTAGAACCCGGTCAGGGTCTGAACGTAGGCCGCTGTGGTTGGGTCTCAGTTGTGCTTTGGTCTCAAAATCTCCCATAATGATATAGGATAACAAAAATATGAAAAAGAAATCTACTATTGCGTTGCCATGAACACAGAAAAGACACAAAAACACACCAGCAAGTTCCTCTGCGCTAGTGACTCGACTAAAGACGACATTCATCCATCCACTTCTGGGTCCCATGAAGCAGGATCCAATCCCCGCTTGTCAGAAGGCAGGACACACCCCCTGGATCAATATCCGACCAATCACAGAGTGGGACGGACACACATTCACAGTCTACTTTCCAGACTCTAATTCTCCTGCATGTTTCTGGACTGTCTGCAAGACAACCTTGATCAGAATATTGTCCTTGATGACAGCAAATGGACAAGTTCCTGCAACTCTGTGAATCCAAGACTTTGGGTTTAATCTCCAGCTGGACGATAAGAAGCTTATGAGCCGCTCTACAGTCACTGCAGGACCTGAGACCAAAACCCAGAGAGACTGTTCTGGTCATGGTTCTGACGTTATAGGACACGCATTACCCAGTAGCTCAGTCTGGTGTTTGGAACGCCTGATCATGGGTTCTTCGTCTGGGTGGAAATTGTTGATTTGTAAAAATGGTAATGACATGCAAGTCGCTTCAGATAAAAGCGTCTGGTAAATGAGTGCAAGGCGTGTGGTCCGTGTGCAGTCATGTCACAGGAATTAGCAAACACCTTGAATTCTTTCTAGATGCCGCCGGCTGCGACACGTCCCGTCATCTGCTCGTGTTGACGTTCCAACAACAGAACTCAGCGGATGTTGACGATTGGACAAGAAAATTCCAGAGCAACATTCCAAACAAGATGCAGGTATTTACAATTAATCTGCTTATCGGCCGAGCAATAAAAGCATATAACGTTCCTCCGGAGCCTAAAGCCTCTCCAGGAACCACAGGCCTCGGCGTTATTAATTTTCTGTGTGGTTTCCGTCACGTCCTCCATGACTGTATGAATGAAATGATCTGGACCCAGAAACGCGGAGCCAGACAGTGAAACGTCTGAAGAATGGGGGGTTTGAGTCTCGGGATCAGCGTGAAGCCCACAGCTCTGAGAACAGCACTTTAGCAGGAAGGGGGATCAGACAGCAAAACCTCCACTTCCTGTTTGTTTAAACTCTTCTGAGATGGCAGAAGTTTTGCTCTTTGCGTCTGGATCAGCCTCGCTGGACTAAAAGTTTCACAGATGTAGTTAGCCACATGTCCAGAACCACTTTCAGTCACACAAAGCCAGAAGAAGAAATCACCAACACTCTATGTTAAACCTGGCTTCTCTGGAGGAATCTTTTCAATTCTCTCTGGAAGATGGTATCCATCAAGCTGCAGAGATTCCATAAAATGTCCAATTCTTATCACAGATTATTCTAAAGGTTTGTTCTGTGTTTGTGGAACACCCGGCTTGGCTGATACGCGTGAAGACGCTTCAGCTTGAGCTTCTCGGCAACTGCAGATTTTCTCTAACCATATTAGGCTCTGAACATCTCGTCCACAAGCTTCAGCCTCATTAAAATATTCTATAGAAACACTCGGCATTTGTGGAGAACTTGCTGTACAGAACTATCCGGAACAGCAGGAACTTCTGCACTTCTGTCTTGATTTTAATCGAGTGGTCCAGTGCATTAAATACAAATATACGTATGTAGGTAATACAAAACATAAAAGTGAGTACCGTATTTACGCGAATATAAACAACCCCCTGATTTTTCAGGCACAAAATAATAATAATAAAATTGTGAAAATAATAAGCAAAACAGGTGCTTATATTCACGTGAATACTCTCCAGGACCGCTATTAGGCCTCAGGCAGAGCCGAGAAGGTTCCACAACCAAACCCACTCACCAAGTTTCAGAACGAGTCACAGACAAGGCGTGCAGAGAAAACAGCTGTTAGCCGAGCCTGATGGTGTAAGCTGATTATTTTAAGCTGAAAAGCACAAAAACTTGGCCACGCGTCCTCGAGGATGAGCCAACGCAGCAGCGCTCACAGAGACTCTCACTGACCTCGCTAGCTTGACCTGTGGTGACCCCTGGGCTGGTCAGCCTGACTATAATAAGACAGGAAGTGAACAAAAGGTATGAAACAAAACTTTAAAGTCGTTCAAATGAACTGCTTATAGAGCAACTGTGGTAAACACGAACAGAACTTTTGATTTCCATCCCTCCATTTTTGGGTCACCTGGCGCTGAAGTCATTTCCAGCAACTCTGAGCGAAAAAAAAATTCATTGCTTTTTATCTAGGCTTTTGAATTTATATGCAATTACAATTTGTTTCACCAACAATTTTTGTTTTGACCAACCAAATTTATGCAACTTTGCAGGAAAAAACATTACAATAAAGTGTGCTTGGGACTGAAGAACAGACCACAGGAAGGTCTTCTCTTTATCAGTCCACTCTCAGGTGGACTGACACGATACTAAGAACATGTCTGGAGACTTTGATTCATCTGTGATTGAATCCAGGCGTTGAGTCGGTGTGTGTGAACACACCTTGGGAGAGAGTGAGTCACGCGGTCCAGCTGCTCCGTCTCTCCTGTAATAACAGTCCTCCCTCGCCCGCTCTCTCTCTCTCTCTCTCCTTCCAGAAATACACATGCGCTTAAATAGCATCCTTAAGAATTACCAAGTAGAATGAGCCAAACAGCCCTTAGCAGAAGAAGAGCAGATGAGTCAGGACACGAACTCAGGTGACACTTCTGAAGCCAATTTTTGTCTTTAAGTTCATAATCGTCACAACGGAAATGAAATTTGTGCAATGTTTGGCCCATACTGTATATAATAAATACAGTATTCAGTTTTTATATTGGAACAAAAGATGATTTTATTTTTCTCATACGCATGTTGAACGTAAAGTCACTCTAATTATATCATCCAGTCTTCATGAAAATGTGGAAACCCTAAAACTCCTCATAAACGCCTCCTCCGTCCACAGATGTTGCAAATTCCTTAAAAAACTCATTAAAGAAAATCCTTTCAGAGGAAGTGGGTTTAAAATCAATCCATGTGCAAAAAAAGCTACGCGTCTCATCCAGAGACGAATGGAGGGAGGAAAGAAAAGTCAAATTTAAATTTAAAAATCAAATCCATCCTTTGAAACGTCAGGCATTGTGATGCAACAGTGTGTCGGCTCTTTTAAGTCATGCAACATTTAATCAATAATGTCGAGAGATGTGAGAGTTTGATTGAGACGAGACCGAGAACTAAAGCAAAAGCCCTTCTGTGGTCGCTGTCGTGTTTCATAAACATCACGCTCACTAACGCACAAGCCTACAACACATCAACAGCTTCCTGTTTATCCTCTGCTGACATTTCCCCAAGTCACACGCCCGGAGACAACGGTGCGGACAACACTTTCAACTTCATCGATATAGCGTTTTCCCTATTGGCAGGTCAAATCTATCGGTCACCATCAATTTTGGTGCAAACGTGGTCCACAGATCCACTGAACCAGACAAACGTATTTTTCTTAGCTCCTCACACTGGAGAAGACGAATGGCTTGTGTTCATCTAAACAACCAGAAACGTCTCCAAGCTTTACCTTAGCATGAGCCATTTATCTGCTTTCAGTCAAATAGAAAAGCCACTGGAGTGGTTTCACAATCTTTGGGCCTGGAACGGTGACCGTGAGAGGAGCATCGAGAGAACGGTCCAACAGAATTGATCATCTAACCCTCCGCTCCCTCCGAAGCTGCTCGCCATCTAATAAACGAATGTGTGGAAATATCTTGTCTCTAAGAAAGAGGACGAAGATTGTGAAGGTGAACCGCCCTTGATTTAGGAATTATTTCTCAATCGTCTTCACTATAGATTTGGAGTTTACTTTTAGCGACTTTGCGTTGGTCTTGAACTAAGAAAACCGCTATATAAATAAGTTTGAACTTAAACTTTGTCCTGGGTCTATTTTTTGAGTTTCACTTTTTGTAAACGGCAACGGTCAGCGTGTTATTCCTCAAGGCGTGTTCTTTTCCAGAAGGGTCAGTCCAGTCCAGGACAGACTGCAGGGCAGAATGTGTGTGTGTGTGTGTGTGTGTGTGTGTGTGTGTGTGTGTGTGTGAAAGAAAACAGAATGGAAAAGGCGCACGAATGTGATGGACATAAAAACTGCATGTGTGCTGCCTTCAGAGCAAAAAGAAATCTGGACCACGGACTGTAAATCTGTAAGATAAACAGACTAGACGGAGAGTGTACGAGCCGTGTGTAAGAGCGTGAAGAAAAAAAACTAGCGAAAATACAAAATAAAACCAAAAGATATAATAATGAAAAAAAAAAATGTATTGGTTTACACTAAATCCCTTTTTTGGTTGATTTAAGAGCTCACTTGGATTTCGTAACCAAGAGACACGGATAACGGCACCACACACACACACACACGTCTGCTTATCACTTTCATCGCTTTGCTTGATCAAATCATTAGCTAAATTAGGCCCCTTCATTTCAGTCCAGCTCGGCACAAAGAACAGATTGTGTGGCCGGTGGTGCTGCCCACAAGGCCCGGAGTTTTCCAAAAGAACCGTTCCCACACTCGAGAAGTCTGGAGCAGCAACACGCACGGTTAAAAGAGTCACAAGATTAACAGGAAACGCCATGAACAAAAAAAAAAGAAGAAGAAAAAAAAAAAGAAACACACAAAAACCAAGTCAATCCCAAACATGGCGGCACAGGGATAATTTGCCTATTCCGTTTTCCACATCTACTGGAATACATAGAAATGGCAATTACTCTAAAGACTGGAGTGCTGCTTCTTAGACAACATGGGGAAAATGCACAACTTTTAAAACTGTACAAAATCTGCAAATGCGGAACCATTTAAACACTACAATTAAAGAAATATGTTCACCCGTAAGACATGGGACAACCCAACTGAAATTACAAAGAGAGGGACACGTAGAAAGAAGCAGACTGACGTAAAGAGTGAGGACAGAGACGGAGACAGACGTGAAATGAGTGAGATAGACAGATTGTGGGAGAACAGATAATAGATGAGAAAGACAGTCAGTCAGACAGAGAAATAGCGAACAAGACAGCGGGATATGGGAATGACAGAAAGAAAGGGATAGAGTCAGACAGGTGAAAGGGTGAGACAGGAGAAAGATTGTACCTTCCTGATCTCACCAGGACTTTAACTTATTGAACCTGCCAGAATCACATTTTCACATGAAATATTGTCATAAATTGACGCAATTCATCCCCCTTCAGCATCTCTCCTGCACTAATACAACTGGCAGTGAAGACGACCATTTAAAGGACACCTACAGATGAAAGCTGTGAATGAAAAGCCGAGAGAGATGGTCCAGCGTGAAGAAGCGGCTCAGCACATCAGTGATGCTGGCGTCCCGCTCCGGACACGGTCCTTTCATCGCTTACTCAGCCATTTCAAGCCAGATACATCAAAGCAAGAAAAGTAGGTTATTAGAAACTGCCATGCGAAAGGGAAAAGAGGGATTAGTTTGTGCAGGATTAGCTTCATGGGATATTCTCCAAAGCAACCGAGAGGCTCTGCTGACGCTGAAATGAAGGCTCCAGAGCGTCTCTCTGATTTACTCCTAATCCAAGGTTATATCTAATATCGCAAACAACAACCCAACAAAGCTTTCTTTGTCACCCGAGCTCTCGCGCTCCACCATCGCGCCTCGTCCGGGAAAGTCTGGCCACAAACACTGGCTGGGGAAACGCGTCAAAGTTTTTCATTAACGCGCGGCACAGACTCGCCGTTGTCATCCATTAACATACATTTGCATGCAGGAATTCGCCATTGTTTGCCGCGTCTCGTGCGTTTCCGTCGGACTCCATCATCATCATCATCACGGGGCAAGAAGAAATCTTTTAAACCGCACAGAACTGCCGCGTCAAGCAGACAAACAAACAAGGGGAGAAGAAAGCGACGTACATGTTTGTGGCGGCTGCCCTCGTCAGCGTCTCGCCGCGGCCACTTTCAAATCCGCGGAATCCGTCAGGAAGTTTCCCCGCGATAAGTCCCGTTCGCCGCCGTGTCACTCGGTCTCGGAGACGACACACACGCGCGCGCGCACACACACACACACGCGCGCGCTAAGGCTGGGTCGTGTCGCTATCTCGCGAGGGGTGTGGACAAATCACATGCAAATGAGCGCGCGTCCGTCTGGAGTATCAGGGGCGCGTGCGTGACGGGGCGGCTGATGATGCGATAACGGCCGCTGGAGAAACTCCCGTGAAACTGCGCACACCGACTTAAAACTTATTAGCGCACTTCACCGGGGGAAGCCGCCATGACCCGAGCGGGGGAGGGGGAGGGGCTCCGCGGGTGGGCGGGGAGAGGACTCCGGGCCTTTCAGCGAAACCCGAAGATGTGATTTACACCCCCTCATCCTCTCCAGCGCCTCCTTCCCAGAGGAAGAAATACATTCAATGAAATAAATATACACACACGTTTAAAACTCTGCTTGTCATGTTTTGTATATAGACTGGATGTGTTGAGAAAGTGTTTTGTCCTTATCCTTTTTTAAATGACAGTAAGCGTGTTTGCTGTTTATATATGACCTGTAATTGGAATGAAGTGACCATCTGTTAAGTACAACTTAAAATAGTTTTATTATATGGATTTAAAAACCTAGCTCGAGTTGTAACAAAAACCCTAACAGGGTTAAAAAAAATCTGAAGTCAAGAAAAGAACCGAGCATGGCCCCGGGGCCCAACAGAGACCAGGTCTGGTATAAAATTTCCCTTTGAGAAAAAAAAAACAAGGTTCAACTGTAGTTTGGCATTTAAAACAAAAAAGAACCAATATCTATCAGCCGTGTTATGTTAAACAGAGTGGACATGTCCGCTGGTCAAAACTGGAGAAGAGAAGCGTTGCTGCACCTGATGCACCATCTTCACGCTCCTAGATTGTTCCTATTCAGACTTTGAATTGAGATGGTGGGATAATGGTGGCAGAATTCCCCCGCTGTTCACACCGTAGGGGGTTTGGAGAAACCTGTTGCTCTGGGATGGATTATGGCACCTAAATTATTCAAATAGACAAGGGAAAGTGGAGCAAAATCCAGGCCATGTGCTCGCAGCTCCACTCGAGTCTCTCGATGCTGCTCAGAGCCATCCTCACCCCTGTCAATCACACAACCCCCACCCCACGCACACACACTCGTGACCCCTGACCTCTACGGCAGGGCCACGTCTCTTAGGCTCCCTGTGGGAATGTCCAAAGTTTAAACAGTGACCAGCAGGTTCCATCCATCCTTCTTCCTCAAAGCATTTTTACTGATTCGATTTCAGAGACTGGCTGAAGCTCTGGAGCACATCTCTCGTAGGACAGATTCATGGACGTCTGAACGAGTCGTGCCACTTTCATCACTCTCCATCCTCATTCTTTGGTTGTCATGCATTTTGGCCTACAGGACTGGGACTGGTTAGGGTGGAAAGGGTTGAAACCACTTTTCAGGTTTCTTGATTTAAAGCAGTAAGTCTTGAAAGTTGTGCCCTAGTGGTTAGACATATGGACTTGCAATTCGAATGTCGCAGATTAAAATCCTGGAATAGCAGGTTCCACAAAGACTTAAGGGCAGCAGATCAGGTTCAGAGAAAGACTGACCACCTATTGTGTGTGTGTGTGTGTGTGTGTGTGTGTGTGTGTGTGTGTGTGTGTGTGTGTGTGTGTGTGTAGACACTTCCATGTTTGGATGGTCAATTCTAGAGCACAATTCCCTAGTTTGGTTCTTGGAAAATATCTTCCCACCCAACATTTAAATATAATACAATATAGACGAGCTAGAGCCTTGCATTTTCCCATTTTGACAGTCAGGAAAAAACAGATTATATTCAAGACATTTCAAGATCATCATCATCGTCTTCTTCATCATCATCATCATCAATCTCCACATCCAGAGGTTCTCCACACAACCATCACAGCAGCATCAATCCAGACTCCAGAGACTCATCTTGCTTTGAAAAGACCAAAGCAGCTTGGATTTGGACCCAAATACAATTGTAAAAAAGCATAAAATGGTGTAAAAAAAAAAAAAAAAAAAAGCCTCCTCAACACCATCACGGATTGTCACGTGCGCGACTGAAGCTTCAGGCCACTTGTCTGCTACTATTACAGGCACCAGTAGTAACATGCTGACCCACGCTAGAAGAACGGGAAACCCACCCTAAACCACACACCGTTACGCACCACCTGTCCCCTCCATCTGCTGCACTGGCATTTCATGGCATCATATCACACATAGCTCCAGAAACGAGTCGCTGTAATTATTAGCTCCGGATAAAATCATTTCAAAGCCCCTCCTCCTTCTCTAAGCTCCACCTCCACAGGCATCTTGCTCTTTGACCATGTCTGTGTGAAATGTGTGGTATTCAGATACATGCATTTTCCTTCCATTCTAAAAACTAGTAAAACAACAAGACGTCACAGACCACACGAGGCACCTCACTGTAGGTCTCGGAAAGTGAATTTAAAACGGAAAGAGTAGAAATGGCAGCACCGTGGGCGGAGCAGCGCATCTGAGGAGCAAATAGTTGTCATTTATTTATTTATTTGTTCAATTTGTTATTCTTCAGGATTTATATTTACATGCTCAACAGTTAAAGTTTCAACAAATACTGTATTTATATTGTATTGTTAATGTTTCAAAAAAAATTGCAAAGTGGCCTAGATAAATTATTATTATTCATTAATTAAAACATACTGTATATAAATACTTATTAATTTCTATATTAGTAAAGAATACAAATGGTCCACCTTTAGATTAAAAAACAAAAAGTTATAAAAAAAAAAAATTATGAAAACAAAAGACATTAAAACACAAAAACATTGTATCTTAAAAACAGACTAATGAGCGTCCAGCGTCAGACTTTTACAGCGCTTCTAGCTTTCCACTATAAATGTCTCCCTAAATGACGCTTTTCCTCCGACCCCTGCTGTTTTTAAACCCTCCGGGCCAAAGACGAGACCCCGGGGGTTGAATCTTTGACCCTTCAGCCCCGTTAATCTGTCGCTCCAGCCCAAATTCCTCTTAGATTAAAGCGGGGCGGGACGCTGCCGACCAGCCCGCAATAACCTGCTGATTGGTCTCTTCCCCTGGGCACGCGAGAGGAAGCACGGGCGATGCAGACTCATGCCACCCCACCGGCGAGGTCATGCCGCGCTTGTAAACACACTCTCCTCGCCCAAAACACACAACAGCAGATTCTGTTCAGATTTAAAGCAGAGACGATGAACCAAGATAAACAACCAGAGATGTAGAGAGAAGCACAAATGCAGATACAAGTCAGAGGGAGAGAGAGAGAAGAGACAGCGTGAAAGAGAAAGCTTGTTAAAAACAGAAACACATAGATGTATATATAATTAAAAAAAAAAAAAGTTAGAATGCATTTATTTTATGACATCTTAGCACCAATGGCTATATTAATGACAACATGGTTTTTGTTAGAAAGAGATCAAAAGACGAGAAAGACGCAGGCGGAGAATAAGTGTAAGTGGGAACAGTAAGTAAGTGGGAAATACCAATAGATGGAGAAAAAGATAAAGACAAACAGAGAGAGAGAGAGAGTGAGAGAGAGAGAGAGAGAGAAGTGAGACTTTAAGACAGAGAGATACAGACAATTTGAGAGTATGAAATAAGAAAGTGACCAACTAAGGGACAGAGAAAGTGAGGCTTGAGAGAGAGAGAGTGAAAGATAAAGCAAAAAAAGTCAAAGTGATGAATAAAGAAATGAATATAAGCAGAAAGAAAGAGAAAGATGCAATCAGAAAACGAGAGAATGAGAGACTGAAAAGAAGAGTGACAAAGAAAGTGAAAGTGAGAGAGGAAGGGCTAAACCTTTTTGTCCCACATGAGAAATGTTGGTTACATAAACGTATTTGAGAAAATAAAGATATATTTATATGGTTGTAATTAAATGCATGTAGACGAAAGGTCGTCACCATTCTAATGCTCCTTTTCTTGAATGTCTGAGGAACGTGATGAGCAAAAGTGAAAGCACAGAGGACGACAATGAGCTCATGCTTCTCGCTCACAGAGGACAACAAGAAAAGAAAGCTTTAAGAAACAAGAAAAAGGATTAAAAATTCACATAATAAACAAACATTATTAAAAACGATTAAAATTATACAAAACAGAAACCAACTTATTAAATGTGTTCATCCGTGTGTGTGTGTGTGTGTGTGTGTGTGTGTGTGTGTGTGTGTAAACAACATGTGTGTCAGCGAGACCGATTGTTTCCTGACAGCAGAGGGAACAAAAGCCGAAAGGAAAAGAGAAGAGGCGGTTTCCCTGCAAGCGAGAGATGCTGAATGTAATCTTTCACTTCCCACAATGCACCAGCGCCCTCCCGTCATCAGCTGTTGATTTCTTTTGTCGTTCACTTATTATCTACAGTTTCTCTTTCCACTGCGTCACTAAACTTCACCTACTAAAAACACACACTTACTGAAAAGCAAAACATTTTAAAGATTAGATTTGTCACATAAAAAAAAAGTCAGGTTTGATAAAAAAAAGAAAATAGAACAAAACAAACAACAAAAAAAGAGGAGACAGATAGACAGACATCAATGCAAAAAAAAAAAAAAAAAAGCAAAATTAGAATTAAAATAGGTATGTAATTGTGCACTTACATGTGCCATCTTACATGTACAGCGCCACACTGCCCCCTACTGGCCTACGCGCTCATGACACTATGACTGGACCAGACCACAAGTGCTACATGTGGGTAAAGTGATAGAGAAAACTCCAAGTACACTGTGTGTGTGTGTGTGTGTGTGTGTGTGTGTGTGTGTGTGTGTGTGTGTGTGTG
>SOMO01000041.1:137455-151187 GCA_028128575.1 Paedocypris carbunculus | reverse complement strand
TTTTCTCCATATGGAACACTTTATTTATAGTCCTTTATTGTTAAAATAGATACTTTATCTTTTAGTAACCTTATAAACCTTATATTAAAGATAAAGGTTTATAAAATTGCATACCTTTATCTTTTGCTCGTTTTCCCTATTTTCTCCTTTTTATAAATCATGCACCCGATAGCTTTACGGATTCGAATCAACACATAAGTGTAGTGTAATTGCAGATGAATGTAAATTATGAGACATTTTTTGTGCACAGCACAGACCACACCTCCCACACACACCTTGCTGACCCGGTAGGGGTACATGGCTGAGAAGGAGAAGTTCTCCGGGCACTTGGTGATGGAAGAGAGGAGGGTGGAGACATTGACGACCGCTGACCTCCTGCAGGACAGACCAGTCTGACCGGACAGTTGAGCCGCAGCTTTGCGCAGAAGAGGGCGGAAGGCCTGCGGATCAACCATTGCTCAGCAGCCGGACCGACCAGACCTGCAAGACTCACTGACCTTCGCGATCAGCATAGGCCCGACCACATTAGTGGTGTAGACCTTCAGCATCTCCTGCTTCCCCGTGTCCTCCAGAGAGCCTGGGATGTTGAGGCCAGCGTTGTTGATGATGAGGTTCAGGCCGCCGTCACCCAGCTCAGCTTCCACGGCCTTCAGGGCTGCGCCGATGCTCTCCGGACATTCCGTGTCTGTGGAGAGGCCAGAAGAGTCCACAGTAAGAAGAGGAAAGGTCGCGGCTCGGCATCAGAGGGGACGGATCTCACCCAGCTGAACGATGCTGAGGACATCCTTGTGCCTTCCAGCCAGCTCCTGCAGCGCCTAACACAATACAAAATATTTTTTTAGGCGCCGTTCAACACTCAAGGACATCGTAAAATAGTCGTAAAACAAGCACAAGTTAAACAGCCAAAACAAAAGGAAAATTAGATAGAGCAGCACATTTCAGAGGTTGATGATAATGCAAATGACGAGAAAGCCTAGTGGAGAGCAAATGCATTTTTGAAGAGATGCAAATCAAAAGAACACAAGGGACATGGACATACTTGTACACACGCAACAGTCACACACAATAGTGGAAGGAAGATAACTATACATATTGCACACAATATGTAACAAAATCATCCCAGCTTTTAGACTATAATTTGAAAATTTAGATTTGAACGTTTTTTTTTTTTGAGATTTGAAGGTTTGAAAGTAGTCAGGCTATTGCAGTTACGCAGATCTGGAGGAATAGAGTTCCAAAGTTGTGGTGGAGCAGAGTGGCTAAAGGCCCGTTATGAGCCAAAGTTATGAGACGCTTTTTGTTGGGAGTGAGTGAGATGGAGGAGGAAGACCTGAGATGACCAGTGGAGATAGTGACATGTATCAGTGCCGAAATGTACAGAGGTGCAAGGTGATGTATGGCCTTAAAAGTGAGAAGCAGGACTTTATCTTTTCTCCCATCAGCTGGCAGAAATTTTAATCATAAATTTTTATTTCATTGAATTCAAATCGTACATCTACAATGTGCAATATTTTTTTCCCCATTCATATTCTTTATCTTTATTTACTGTTTTCATCATTGGGGCTGCTACAAAATGTAAAATTCTCTTTGTTGAGACAAATAAGGGTTTTCTTCTTCCTTCTCTTCCTCTTTCTCTTCTTTCTATTGTGTGCGGTAAGGGATGGGGAGCCAATGAAGTTGCTGGAGAGAGGGATTGTACCAGCTGAAGCTTATGGATGGATTTTTTGGGCATACCAGTTAGGAGAGAATTACAAACACACACACACACACACGCACCAGCAACATGTCACATGTTTGCATCACTGCAGCTGAAGCCGCAGTTGCCCAACAGGTTTCAGAGCCAAAGTGACTCATCCATTTGTTGTCTTTGTAGAACTGGAACTTCAGAGATGGGGCAAAGTGCAGCGAATCCCATTTCAAACACAGCGTGTGTTTGGTTAAAAACTCAGAGAGCAAGACTCACCTGGGCTTTGGGTCCGCTCGGGTCTCTGCAGCCAGCGAATATCTGACGCGGTGGAGAAGGAGAATCCAGCAGCTGACGCACCATCTCCAGGCCGATGCCACGGTTGGAGCCGGTCACCAGGACGCTGTCGCAGATTCTAGAAGCCATGGTGCTCCAGGAGTCGATGTGTTGAGTGTGAGGAGGGAAGTCGTGGTTGAACTGGTCTGTGTGTGTTTTATCAGATCATGTCACGGGCTTCACGGTCCCTCCCAGATTTGACTCAACAATGCAAACATTTAATGCGCACAGCACTGTGAGATCTGACCGTTTGGTGGAATTTGGCTTGGTGATTCACAACGCCTTGCAAATTATTGTCTTTTCATGTATTATTCATTAAATGTACGCCATTTTCAACAGACTAAGCCCATTTGTTCACACTGATCTGGGTTTCAAACCTGCAACCGTTCATGAGAATAAAGATCTTGGGATTGAATCCAGGTTAAAGAAGGAAGCGTAATAATAATATAAAATAATAATATCATAAGTGCAGAAATGTTCGAATAATAATTAAGATAGGGACCGATCACATTTTTAATTTTAAAGTGTGTTTGTTCATTATGCATTTTTTAATTTTTAGACAACTATTTTTGCTGATGTTTAAAACTAATATTATTCTTAAAATTAAATGCAAATTATGGTAAATTACATATTTTTAAAGGTTTTTTTTTATGTTTTAAGCAACAATTTTTGCTGGTGTTTAAAATTATTATTATAATTATTAAAATACATATCCAATACATTGTATTGTAGACTTAATCGGTTAAAAAATTGACAAATAAGGCTATAATATAAAAATATATACATTTTAGGTAGGTGAGGGGGTTCCACTTTCTTTAAGACAATAATTAATATAGTAAACACAAACTAAACGGACTTTACGACACGTTTATTCAGTGTCATTGAGATTTCAACTCACATTCTCACGTGGTTTTCCATCCTGTCTGACCACAAAACAAGATTTTGAAACATGTAGAATGCAAGAACGTCGTTGTGTTGTGTAACCACCGTTGGAATGTTTCTTCAGATCGTCAGATTTTAAATATTGCTTGGTCTAAAATCATCTGCTTGAACTTTGTTTAGTGAATTTATATGAACGAAAAATGCAGTATGGATACTTTAAAAACAAAGATACAATACATTTATTTTAGGTGAATTACCACTTACATTGCACCACAGTCATCATTAAAACGTTCATTATCTGTGTCTAGTCTAAAAATCATCTTTTGTGATGTGCAATTTCCCCGCTGTGGGGCAATTAAGGCTTTTCAATTTAAATTTAAATTTTTAAAGCAAGCTGCCCAACTAGACACTTCAAAAGACAATGCAGTACCAGGAGTGTCCAGAAGAGGCGGAAAAGTGTTACAACTGGATTTAGTAGCTTTTTATTCTGGCCGCTAGATGGCGGTAATTCCTAGTACCGAAAACCAGCCACAAACAGAATTAATCTGACCTGAATGAATGAATGAATCTGAAAGATAAACAGATCCTTCCACAAATCAGTGTCGTAAGAATTTTTCTCATTTTCTCGTTTTTCTAATCAAGGCAGACCCACACGTTGCAACGCAATGCACATGTTGAAAATTGTATTTGTGTTATGCAAAAATGTATCTGAAAAAACTGCTTCATGTTCTGATAAATAAAAAAAGTAAAACATCGGTTTTCTCAAACTGGGACAAAGAGCAGCTGATACAGACAGGTAACCATGGCGACCAGGTGACGTTTCACATTCCAGCAGGAGCGCTCGGGTTTCAGATGAGTGGCCAGAAGTTTTATTCCCCTCAATCAAACCTCGTGAAGTGACGCCAATCAGGGAAGACGACAAAAACTTTTCAAACTTGAGCTGAGCAAAAAAGCAAATTGGCTAACTAGCAGCTAAAAAAATGTCGCTCTGAAGCTGCATATGATGCTTTATTGGATGTTGGTGGAGGCTGGTGATCCGGTGATGATCATCTCATGGACGGTTCTTTATAGGTCTCTACGTACAATGCCACAGGGCAATCATGACATGCCAAAAATTCTTCTTTCTTCCAGCTAAAACCTATGGAATGCTGGGTAGGCAGCTGAGAAGCAGGCGGCTCGGGTCTGGTAACCTGCTGAGGGATGTGGGAGAGCCACGGGGAATGCAGCGCACTCAAAGCAACCTGCACCGGCCGGTCTGGCAGCATTCCTATCGAAAACACACACATTCCTCATCTTTCCCTTCACAACATTGGAGTTCTTGTTCAGTGCACAAACAACCCAGCCAGCGCCGAGAAAAATCACAGAGCGGGCCAAACTCATGCCTTCTTTCACTTACGGGATTCTCAGATTGAGCCTGAGTGAAAGCACAATTCTGACAATGAATAAGCATGAGCAAAAACTAATAACTAACAATATGTTAGAATTAAGTTGTTCATAGTCACTTTGGATTAGGTCTGCCAAATAACAGTAAAGTAAATGACTAAGTTCAAGTTCAAGTTCAATTGGTGAGTCCCGAAACATGCAGGAGAATTGGAGGTCCCGCTTTGTGATTGGCCGCCCACCAATCCAGAGTGCCCCGCCTTCAGGCCCAGAGTTGCTGTAATTGGCTTCCGCGCTACGGAACCCAGAAATCGAGAAGCTTTTTACAAGTAACATTTACATATAAAACTGAAATGGGTAATTGTTGACATTGCTTCTGCTATGCACAGGATCACATGACACGACATTGTTGAAGCGCCGTTTGACTAACAGGAAGAAACGGCGCTGTATGTGCCATCAGAACGATGCAAATTAGCTGTAGCACCAGACAGAGATGATTGACACGGCTCCTCATCCAGCTGACAAAGCGTAAGGTATGACTGATCTCATCTTCATCTTCAGGTATGTGCTATTTCAACTCATGATACGTCAGACCTGGTTCTTTGCCACGCGTTTGCTGGACTTAAACTGCCCCGTGTGAGATTATTTGGAAATTACAGAATAAAATGTTTCAATTTGACTAAAGTCGTGGTTTAATATTGCAGTCGTTCTTCTGCATAACAATGTGACACAAACATCAAGACGCTGATCAGTGTCTCACACTCAACTTGGTTCGTCTCCAGTATATTTAAATTTTCTCAATGTGACCCCGGGAAAAAAAACTAAAAGCCGATGTTACGGGCCTGTTCCATTAGAGAATGCTGCCATCATCTGACCCGACTGGTTGAAGAACCGGCATATTCTCAAAGTGAATTAATAATCCATTTCCCAGAGAGCTCCGGTTTCATCTGAAACCCAATCTGTGATCAATATTCAATACTGTTATAATTCAAACCAACAGTCAAAGGACCTTCTTCAAGTGCAGTGGTTGAGAGTGAGAAGCAGCCCTCTGGAATAGCTCACATTCTCCAAGATCCATGGCCTCACAAACACAACCGTCTCAAACATGCAGGTGATGTGTAGGGTTCGGCTCTTCATTATGCATGTAAATCAGCGACTATTCATCTGTAAACGCTCAAGCCCACGCGCTCTCCGTCGAAACACCTTGTCTCGCACCTCACAAAGAGTCGTGTCAGTGACGATGAGTCTCGGTTATCTAAGAAATATCTGGTCCGGCGGGTTAAATGCCTGGTGTGTGACGGCACTTGATAAACCAGACGCAGGAACGTCGCGGCTGAGTTTGAAAAAGTGTCCACATCTTGAGAAGAAACCACCGTTGACGTATAAAGACTCTAATCGGAACAGATCTCAACGTAGTGACCCTCTGCTGCCTTCACATTTCATAAACATAAAACCAATGTGCCAATTAGTACCTTTTTCTGCACAACATTGCAGTATTTTGTTTGGTCTCCAAATGTGAAGCATATCTAAGTCCTGTAGTGACCGACAACCAGGATCATCGTCTCCTTCCACATTCCTGCCCTCTTCTGGTTTCCATCATCACCATCCGAGCTGGACAGAAGCCCAGCGGAGAGCAAGACAGAACCTCTGAAACATGTCAAGAAATAAATATGATTTACAACAAAGTGAAGCTAAAACATCTTCTGGATGTTCTACCGAGCTGATGTGTTACAACGGCATTGTGGGTTTTCTTATTTGATCTTCTGTGATCGAACGGTTCCATCTGTTTCAACCTCAAAGTGGTATTGATTATTGCTGATCCAGGATTAAATCTATCTATCTTTCTATCTGTATCTGTCCTGTCTATCTATCTATCCATTTATCCATCCGTCTGTCTGTATCTGTTCTTCTGTCTTTCTATTTATCTGTCTGCTGTCTGTCTTTCTCTACTATATCCTCCATCCATGCTATCTATCCATCTATCTGTCTAGCTATGCATCCACCCCTGTGTCAACCAACCAACCAACCAACCTGTCTTTCTATAAATCCATCCACCTGTCTAAATATCTACCAGCCTGCTTCCTATAAATCCACCGTATCCCAACAGAACGTAACCGCATTTGATAAGGACGGCTATTAATAGCGTCTACCGCGGAGTCATGGATTTTTTTTATACGCTCAAAAACACAGTTCGCATGTGACATTACGCACGACCTTCTGATGGCGTCGGACGTCACGCTGCCGAAAGCCCCGCCCCTTACCGGGAGAGAGCGGCTGTACCGCGGCAGTCGTCGGCGCTGAGGCAGTACTGCGGATGCGCCTCAGGTTCTGGCGGCCCGTCGCTTGTTCTGAGGGCGCTCTGACGCCACACCGCCCGTGGGAATATACCGCAGCCATGTCACGGCATCACAGGACGCCGCTGAAGAACGGGGACAGCATGGTGGAGGTGAAGAGCAAAGTAAGTGACAGCGCGTGCACTTGTCAACACCGGTGTTTACGCGGCGGCGCGCGGCAGCTTGATTCGGCGCGTCCGCGTCACGCTCCGAAACGCTGATGGTGCGGTCCGCGGGGTCGGTGTACGGGCTTATGGTGCTGACAGGTCTTTCCGGACCGGTTCTGGTGCAGTGAGAGATGCGCAACGGGTCGACGAGGCCCGGCGGACCAGCCACAGACGTGACGTGCTAATAACGGACCAATAATGCCGAGCATAATAATCAAATGACATGCGGAGGGCGCGATCGGGCGGCGCACACATTGAAAATCCACGGAGTTTGTGTGTTCGTGCTAATCATGGCACAGTACAGTTCAAAAATACTGTTAATCTTCATGAGTAGTGTAGTGATATCAAGAATCGACTTAAATCAACAGCAATACAGACGAGCCAGAATGTTCCTGGGGATTATAGCTTTGAAACCGTTGACTCTGGGAATCTTAAAGTAATGTGGTTGTTTTTAAATCAGAGTACAGTAATTAGGAAGAGTGTTATAAGTTAAAATCGGATTGTTGTGGAGTTATCAGGTTTTTTTTGTGAAACTGCCATTTGAATCGGAGCTCATTTAAACATAATCCGATTAAATAATGTATGTGTTTCATTATTTAACTTTATTAATATAATGATAATAGTTACGAAAGAAGTCAACGAGTGTCACTTAGCAACGCACTGATGAAAAGCAGGCCTGGATCAGCACATGTGAGCGGAGTGGCCTTAGTTTAAAGTGAATTAAAATCATCCAGGTCTAATCCAGTCAGGTCTAATCCAGTCAGGTGTAATCCATTCCTGTCCAATCCAGTCCAAGCTTTCCAATAATGAAAAAGGCTGTTTAAATCCCAATACGATTTAAAAAATGGACAACGTTTTTTTTACCTGACGGTTTTACATGATGCTTAATTTAGGTCCAGCTTTGATATATTGTCTTTTGCACATGAGGCTCTTACTGTTCAAGTGGTTTTAAATGCTTAATGTCTTTTACGACTTCGCTCGTGCCTCTGTGAATCAATAACTGAGGACACTGACCGCTTCTAGATGATCTCGGGTGAAGTTGTCAATCTGTTCAGTGGTCGTGTTGGAAAACATCCACCACAATCTGCTCAACGCTGGATAAGTCTTTATTACCCCTAGTGTGTGTGTGTGTGTGTGTGTGTGTGTGTGTGTGTGTGTGTGTGTGTGTGTGTGTGTGTGTGTGTGTGAACGCAGAGAATAATAAACAACAATGGCCTGATTTCACAATGAAGTTCTGTGTCGCTGTAGAAGCTGGATTTGTGTTTTTCATTTATTTCTCTTTCCTGAACTGGCTAATTCAATCATCTCTTGTCCAGGCGGCTCTAGCCCAGGTCTTGGTTTTAATTACCGACCGGGTCGTGTGTCCACTGAAATGTCTTCCTGAAGGGAAGCTGAAAGTGTGTTTTTCTTGCTCTTTCTGGGTTCCTGTGTCAGATTATCCATCGCTTACTCACTCTGATGGTATTCATAGAGAACATGAAGCTAAAGGGACGTGTTGAACACTTGATAGTGATGGTTCTTTTGTGAAAGGCTGTGTTTTCATCGGTAAAGAATGAATGGTATGATTTTCATCTGTGCTACTGCGATTATCGCTTTTAGCACACCCACACACACACACACACACACTTATAAAAGGTATTTCATTTGTACAACTCTCTCTTTTTCTATATATATAAATACTTGTGTGTATATATATATATATATATATATACACACACTATATATATTTATATATATATATATATATATTTATTTTTTTTTTCGATAATTTTGGATTTCATAATTTTGAGTTTTATTTTAGAAGGAGAAAATTAGAATAGAAATGTGAAAAAAAAAAATGAAAAAACCCAATCTCGGCGTTCAAGCGTTTAATGGAATCTCAATAACTATTTTATTTACTTAATGCTCTTTAAACCACATAACAAGCACCAATGTAGTGCATTCAACTTTTTTATACTTTCATGTAACTTTCAGTGCAAAATCCGGAAAATTCTTTTGATTTCGGTAGGCCGCGCCTCCCACTTTGAGCCCGAAATTCGACTTATACTCAAGTAAATACGTAAATATATATTGTTTATTTGTATTAGGTATCAAACATCATCAGATAAATGAAGCGTTGGTTTCAGTGAGAGCACTTAAGACGAATCTCTTATCCACTCAGCGATTGTGTGTGTGTGTGTGTGTGTGAGCTTTTAATGCCACCGCGCTCATCTCTTACTCTTTATCTATAGCTCTTCATTCAATTGAACTTTCTTCCTTAGGGCTTTTTGAGCTTTAATGGTTTCCCCAGATCCAAAAGTTTCAGAAATGGTCTGAGGATGGACAGGGAAGAGCTGTTCTTTCATGCTGTGTGTTTCTCTGTCGTGTTTGTGCTGCAGTTTGAGGCCGAGTACAGACGTTTCGCCCTGAAGAGAAGCGGAGCCGGGGGCTTTCAGGAGTTCTACAAGCTTCTGCAGACCATCCATCGCATCCCGGGCGTGGACGTGCTGCTGGGGTATGCCGACATCCACGGAGATCTACTTCCAATAAACAACGACGACAACTTCCTGAAAGCACTGTCCTCGGCCAATCCGCTGCTGCGAATAATCCTACAGAGAAGAGGTAAAACTGCATCTAATGTTCAGTGTGTTCAGTGCTCACAGCGTTTGTTCCTGCTTCGGATTCGGCTTGTGTGTGTCTGTTGATGTGTGTCAGTATTATAGCAACGCTGTGATGAAGTCAATGAGTTCAGATTAAAGGTGTTTCGTGAAATATTCTCGGCACTCCACCACACAAACATTCACACCCTGTGAATCATCATTATGCTTCTAATTATATTAAAAACAATTAATGTCAAGAAAAGGAAATAATGCACGGTACATATACACACACGTACACGCACATATAAATGTGTACATACTGTACATTTATTTTGAAATCATCATTACAGTGATTACAGTAGGTTATTTCTGTAATGCGGCTTCATACTATTGATCATTCCTGTTGGGATAAGTGATCTACAAACAAAAATATACAATATACTGGTATACAGTACTTATATATACTGTATACACATACATACGGTCTTTATATACTGTATATATCTAGTCTACATATATTATATATACATATTTTAAATCAATACACTGTACATGGATACAAAAATACATAGATTTACACACAAATACATTTTCATCAATTTATTTTACAATTTATACAGTTTAAACACACATACCACAATATGTATCTATATGCATACAACTATTTTAACTTTTTATTTATATCAATTAAAAATAATTCGTTATATAACAATTATATAACGTTATATATCTACATACATATATTATTACAATTTTTAGTATACACACAATAAAAACAGACATACATCTATATTTTTTTACATTTTGTTTATTCATAATGCATACTCATATAATTCCCCAACACACACGTGTATAAACAACATTTTTTGCTGTTCTGTGAGTGTGTAATCTGGCGCCGGTGTGAGGAGCGTCAGTGATGGGCGGTGCCAGTCGGGGCCGGTCGCGGTATCATGGCGGCTTTGGCGCGGCGCCAGCAGCGAGGTGCTGAGTCTGACGGCACTGCGGAGAAGTGATGAGCCTGCAGTGACCGAGCCTTTTGTCTCCGTGTTCACTCCACTGTCATGTACACACGCAGCATCTGAGGAAACTTCATCCACTGGCTGTTTACATCACTGCTTTACTCCACCGAAGGGAACTGAGGCCCATTGTTGGAGTTTGAGAAGGTTTTGTTCAGCCGAGGGATTGCGCTTGATTAATAGTCTTAGTCTGCGTGTGAGCTATGTGAACTATTCTATTGTGCTCGAATATGAGTGTGTCTAAAGTCCAGCGCTGGAGGTAAATCATATTTCAGTTCCACCAAAACGACTGACTAACATCTGTTCCTATTTGGCTTTCAAGGACACTGTCACAGGAAACTTTACGTCCTGACGTTTGTTAAAGATCGAGTGACGACTGACTATCCACTCCATCCGCACTAATTCTGCTTCTACGGCCACAGTCTTCATTATGGCTTTCAGTATCCCCACGTGCCGAATCAATTTTGCTCATTGGAAATGCTTAAAATGTTCCTAATCCCTTCCAATCCTCATAATGCCGCCATGTTTCATGTGATTAAACAAAGACGTGCGTTTCTGAATAACAAGTATTGTGCAAACATGATAGAAAGAGTGTGTGAAGGTATGATGGAGTTTAATACAGCGTAGTGACCCTGAGGACGAGAGACTTAAGTTGAGGAAGAGGTAGGTGTGGGCGGGGCTTACAGGAGGAGGGGCTTAGATATTGTTTTCGAAGAAGACATCATTTTCAATTCAATTCTTTTTAATTTGAAGAAGATAGTCAATTAAATTAATTGAACTTTAACCATTTAATGTTCTTAATTTGAAGAAGATAATTATTAAATTGTAATTATAATATAAAACATTTTCTAGAACAGCATACCGGTAATACGGGTAAATCCACAATTTGGTGCGGTTCTGTAAAAGCAGCGCATCAGACGGTGCGGATTGATGGTGGGGAGGATGTGAGGTGGGATTACCAGTGATCTCTAATCAGATCTCCACCCTGGCCGGCTTTCAGACTGCAGACAGAGATGGATCTGGCTTTTAGCATGAGCTCATCTCACTGAGTGGACCTGCGTCCGTCCATCCCAGGGGTTAATGGACCGGTCTGGGCAGATGGGGTCCGTCACACCAGTCAGGCTGGTTTCAGGGGGTCAATAAAGAGTGATGTTTTATACCTCACACACTTGCTTTGATGAAGACATCATGTGTACGACACATCCGTGGCATACGATTGGAGGAAGTGTTTGAGTGAAACAAGAGGTCACATGACTCAAAAGAACAACAACAAAGCCAAACAATCACCCACCACCATTTCTGTTTACAAGGAATTCAAGCATTAAAACTTATTGGATAACTGTGACTATTTTTAATCATATGCTGATACAAAGTTCACATGAAACATAGTTGTTATTAATTACGTTTATTTGTATATATTATTATACATTTGTGAAATGTGCTGAATGAAAAGATGAAAGGCTGAGGTGATAGAAAGACTTCAGAACGTTTCTCGATGCTCTTCTCCGAGTGACCAGTTCACAGTCCAGTATCACATTCTTCTCTCACTGAAGCCCCTCGCAGCCGAAGAGATGCAATCCCCCTTTCGTCTTCCTGTTGTTGTTGCTGGAGTGAGTCAGGTGTGTGTGTAGCGGTCCGGTGTGTGTCCTCGCACGGTTCTGGCAGGTGTAAATCCCATTGGCTATAATGCTGGTCGTGGCAGGAAGTGGAAGAATCAGTGAGAAATGTTCTGAGGTTTCAGCAGCTGTTGTTGCCCCAGGCCTCTGCGTGCGTGTGTGTGTGTGTGTGTGTGTGTGTGTGTGTGTGTTCATGCTTGCACTTGTCTGTGCTTAATGAGTTTACTATCTATAGTGCATGGGATAATCTGGATGGCATGTCAGTGGAACACGCTTCCTGCACGCTGCTTCTGTTTTGACATCATATGGAATCTTCTGCAAGGTCGCAGCTGAGCCTGAGCATCACCGCGTGTCGCAGAAAGAGACGAGTGAAGAGCGGGAAAGAGAGAGAATTTTTTAAATTGTTTTTATGCCCACGGTTATTTCTGCAGGTGAATGTTACATCATTTAATACCTTTATTATCTTGTGGTTGTTTTATATAATAGGGAGAAATTAAAAGAAGCATAACTGTCATGGCCTTTAAATGATTTGCCTCTTTAAAAAAAGCTTCTTAAAAAGTTACAAAGTAGGATCTTACAACGCAGTAAAATCCTTGAAAAAAGTAACAACACAGTATCTTCATTTGTAACTTGTCTTATAATGACCAATTTATCAGCTATTAATATTGTTACTAATTACTAATAAGTAGTGAAATTAATACTCTAGTAAAGTAACAAAGTAGTTTTTTTCCAAGTAAAAGCACAATTATATTTATAAAATGCACAGAGCTTTTAACAAAAAGCTTTTTAAAAGAGTAACATCAAATGATCATAGCAAAAATAATTTTTAAATAATCGATCAAAAAATCTGACAAAAAGTAAAGTAAGTATTGTTTAAAATAGTAGTACAAATCTTTTAATAATTAAAATGAATTAACAAAACAACAGCATAAAATAAATAAAGTATAAATACTTAAAAGTAACAAAGGTGTGTGTACTATCAAGACAAAACATGAGATGTGAAATTGAATTTAGCTTAATGCTTCACTGGAAAACACAAACAGTCCCAACCCGAACACGGTTCCAGGTGGTCCGCAGGTGTCATCACCATGGCAACCGTGGAATAAAGGAAGTTCCCGTGGAAAGAAGAACAGAACTGTAGAGGAACGAGACTTTTAAGCAGGTTGAACTGGTCGCGGCTAATGTTAGAGCAGGTACGACACTCCCAGATAACAAAACACGCGTGTCATTCCGCGGATATTTATATCAGCCAACCTCCGCTGGGGAAAACACACTCTCCATGTGACGGCCCGGCGCCTTTGACGTGTGGATTATGGAGAGAATGTGTGTGGCTGGTGCGTTTGTCATTCTTTCCATTCAGTGCAGCATTCAGCAGCGCAAGCAACACGCGGGAACCATCCAGAACACATCAGCGAGCAGGAGCAGAGGAAGCACTTTTCTTCTCGCAGCGATATCTTCTGTTTATGGAACAATAGACGAGAAGTGAACTGGCTTCATGAGTCAGCCTGAACTCTAGTTACAGTTACAGTACACATGTAATGGTAAAAAAACAAGACGTTTCACATTACACACACATGCACACACACACACACACTCAAGCAACTCATGCGCACACATACACACATGTGCATGCTCTCGCAAACTCAAATACGTCACCCACACACCTGTGCACACACACACATTCTAAAGAAGTCTCACACACGCGTATAATTTTTCTAATTAATTATTATTATATATAT
>SOMO01000041.1:102623-121478 GCA_028128575.1 Paedocypris carbunculus | reverse complement strand
GTGTGTGTGTGTGTGTGTGTGTGAACTCACCGGGCAGTCGGTTCATGTTCACCCCCTGCGCAGACAGTCCAATTCCCATGTACCTGCAGACAAACCCATCAACCGCTTCATCCGCGTCTCACACAAACATTTACACGTCAAAAATGTCACCAAAACCATTCTTGACAATTAAATGACAGAAAGCGTGATCGGAAGATGACTGGAAAGAAGCTCCAGCCTCGGAATAGGCCTGTTTGTAATCTGCTCACTACAAAATAAAAGTCACAGTACGTTAATACCTTAAAAGTTGTAATTGAAATAAACATCATTATACATAAGCCCCACCCATGTTTAAACCACACCCATATAGAAGCCACGCCTTTTAAAAGCAGGATGTCAAGTGTAAGAAACAACTAGAAAAACTAAGAAAAACAAATCCATAAATAAATTACACTCACACACACACACACACACACACACACACACACGAGAAAGCATTTATAATGTATTCATGTATAATTTGACCTTGTCGTCAATAAGGAAATTATAATATTGGATAGAGGAAATTATGGTAATAATGACTAAACTGTTAAAAATGGAAAAAACTAAAATCAAATGTGTGACGATTGCGGTCTCGCTGTCGCGTTATCAACTAGCGTTTCTAGTGATGTGGAACCGACTCCAACACAGTTCCTCAGAAGAACCTTCACACGTGGCGAGCTGGAGTTTACGTGAGTTTTCCAAGCTGTTGGGATTATGATGCTGGTGTTTTCCAGTGATTGGAGAAGAACCGTATCTAGTGTTTCAGTGGAAGCCGGAACATCTGACCTTTAGCTCAAGCGCATTACGAGATGTTCGTTCCGCTCCGCCTGAGGAACTTCCACCTACCCGTCTCTTCCTTTGCTGACGATCTTCACCTCGAAGTAGTAGATGCCACAGGCGGCCGGGATGGGGTGTGTGGCCCGGACAGACGCCGCGTCCTTGTGGTTTTTTCCATGACCTGAAGACGAGAAGATGAGAGACTGTGACGAACAGAAGACACCGAGCCAACGTGGGCTTCTCCTTCAACGCAGAAGAATTAGAATGACATGTAAACTACGCGGGTTTGTCTTTCTCAAGACTTCCAGATCAAGAATGTCAGTTTAAACGCACTTTGTGTTTAGCTTCTGTGAGACGAGCGAGCAGCGTGTGGTTGAACATGGTTGGATTTCTGACTATGAGACACAGCTCCTGCTCAGCTGATGAGCTTCACACACACACACACACACACAAACACTCACCTAATCCAGCTCCCGCGACCCTTGCTCACTCACACACACACACACAGCCATCATCCGCATTGATGTCTCCAAACTTCACTATGCTAATACACTACAGTATTTACTTAAATACCGTAATTACTCAAATATAAGCACCCCCTTATTTTTTCTAGCACAAAATAATACATTCCATATTTTTTTTACATTTCTGGTAAAATAGCATAAATTTTTTCTTTGTTTAACAAACCTAACTTGTGACTCGTATCAAGTCAGTGTTGTTTTTACTTGAATGATAGTTTACAAAATCTACTTCTAGTGTTGTTTTGTCTCTGTTAAGTGTCGCGGCGCGTCTAATGTTTATTTCTGTTACTGAGCCGATAAAAGCTCATGTTCACGTTTGCCTAGGAAACCATTATTTAAAGACGCACGTGTGCACCGCTGCATAAACACGACGTGGTTTCTGTTTATTTGTGATTGCTCCTGACTCGAAATATGGAAAAATGGCTGCTTATATTTATGTGCATTTTATGCGGCAAAAATAAACACAGTACGAAAAGTATCTATATCGAAAAGTCTAAATATAAGTGATGCTTATATTATCGTAAATACGGTATTTTTAATTCGTCACGTTGCCAAATGGCGAAAAAAAAATGCAAGTCGATCACTGTGGGAGTGGCATCCAATGCTGATGTCATTAGAGGGTTCGGCTCCGGGTCTGTCACACGGACTCTCCACAGAACGAAGATGCTGCTCATTCACCCACATCAAGCCCGCGGTGTCGTTCTCGAGAGGGGTGGAGTCACTTCTGACCAATCAGGAAAGACAAAACACAGACGGACAGGATGGCAGGGGGGCGCTGCTCAGAAGCTTCTCGCTTTCCTGGACATTGTCTCCTCATGTCCTGCTCATCGCTCACAGTGTTAAATTATAGTCACAAACTTACTAATCAGCCGCTAAACAAACATCATCAGTGACCCACACACACGTCTAATTATATCGAGCGGACGACTCGTCTCTGCAGACACACTACAAACACACACGCGTCTATTAATACATCCTGCCGTGACCGCACCATTCTGGGAGCCGAGGACCCTGGGAGATTCTCTCCTTCTTTAGTCGACGCCCCCCCTCCCTCGCTCGCTCGCTCGCTCGCTCTCTCTCTCTGCCAAACACAGACGCCTCTCAGAGAGATTCCTCCTCTGCAGCGCATGATCGCGGCTCTTAATCCGCCGCGGAGCCTGTAATGTCATGCTACGCTCTGCATTATCTCCTGAATGACCCTCGGAAACGCAAACGCACTTTAAATCAAGGTGGGAGTTGTGAGGCTCACGAGCGGAATCAGGGATTCGCAGCGGCGTCTTCTCCCTCTCTCTCTGAGGGAAACCATCACAGCCACGTTGATAATCCTGCATCTGCAGATAATGGACAAACAACCACCTCAGCGCGCGCGCGCACACACACACACGCGGCTTCAGAAAGATTTGTTATGCAAATAATGGCAAAGTTNCAAACAACCACCTCAGCGCGCGCACACACACACACACACACGGCTTCAGTGCAAATAATGGCAAAGTTCATTTGGGAAAAGCTCGTGAAAACTGAATATTGAGATATAAGTCAAAATTCTGAGATTAAAAAAAACTCGGGCTTTCCAAAAAGATTCAAACTGACGAAAATCCGTCATAGCGACGGGAAAGTTTCCCAGCTTCACGCTGATGGAGTGATGTCACCGCTGTCAGCACGCATGATTGGCTCCTCAGAAAGACAAAACCTCTCCACAGGCCTAAAGCCACAATGAGGAAACACACAGAGACAAAGCACAGGAACATTCCATACTGGTGGAGATGCGGTTGGTCTGATCGCGGTGGACTCGCGAGTGAAAAAGACGAAGAAGTGAGAGACACACACACTGACACGACTGCGGCCTAGCGAACCGCTCGTGATCCTACAGTTCAAAGCAAGAGAAATCTGGAACACTGGCCAAAATAGAAGCAAAAGCTCCGGCCGAGAGGATACGTCATTGCTCCAGCCTCCAAACGATTGATAAACGGACACGCAAAACACAGATTCTAGAAGAACGTATGCGGCCGACAGTTTCCAACTCGGACGAATCAAATGTCAAACCGCCTCTGCTGTTCAAAACACAGACAGTGACATGATAGCGTGAGAGATCCATACATCCCCGAGAAATCCGTATCGGTCATCAATGTCACGTGACTTATCAGCTGGGTGACAGCAGAACACTTGATGGTGGCAGGTCACGAGCTGGTAAACGTAGCCTCGCTCTGAAAGGAGACGCGCAGAGGAGGTGCAGGTTTCCACCGTCTGGACGTTTCCAATGCTGATGTTCTCTCCGAGCAACAGACACACACACAGCACGAGAAACACATGCGTGGCTTCTTCACAACAACACACATGATCTAATCACCGACATCCTGGCACTTTAAATCGGTCGAGGTTCACAGGGCGCGCTACTTTTCACAATTAGCATTTAAAACACACACTGCGTTCACTATTATCTTGAGGGGAGTGAAACAGGTAACGTCTGAAAATAACATCAAGAGTCACTTACCTAACAACCGAGATAATGCAAATAATATTTAAATCAATCAAAGAGAACTTTATTGACATTTCTACCTGATGGCCTATCACACAGAATCGAGTGGAAACGGCCCCACAGCATCACCAATCCAGTCTCGAACTTTACATCGGCCACCCGATAAAAACTACCAGTATATGAGCATAAAAACTATCTATTTTAGTCAACATTTCACGGCTCGCTAGTTAAACTAACAAGCCTGTCAGTGGCCTGTTCGTGATTTTAAAGCGCTTTGTGGTTTTTGTGTGCGCGGTGTGAACGGGCGGAATCCGGGGTTTGACGGGTCACCGCGTTCACGCCGCGAGTCCAGAGGAATTCGCATTCGATTAATTCGAATCAACGGACCTGCGCGCGCACGCGTCGAACTTCCCAAACGACACCGAAGCGTCGCGCTAAATAAATCATCTGCTGGCGGAAAACAAAAGCGCTTATGCAACGTGAAGCAGTGTACAGTGAAGCGGCCGCACGCGATCGATCGCACGGGGGTAGCCGTTTGCGGCTAGCTAACTACGGCATCGACTCGCTCGCCGCATCGGAGTTGGCAACGCGAATCGCACTTTAATGTCGTTGGCATTGAATCTAAACTCTCTCTCGTCGGGCCGAATTCTGACATGATGCTTTGCGAAATGTCAACCCGCGTGTGGACATTCCTCTCTCGCCTTCTGACAACAAAGCAAACGGGACGGAAAAGCAGCTCGAACTAGATCGGGGGGGAGATCGCACTCTGTATTTGACTGTAGCGGTGAAGGCCTGTAGGCTGACATCCATATACCTTTATAATGCACCCGCAGATTGTTCTGGGAGAGCCCGATGTAGCTGTACTTATCCTTGGGGCTCCACGATCGGGGTAAGGGGGTCTCTTCCTCATTTACGGCCGGGTACAAGCGCTTCAGACGCTCGTTTAGCTCATTTTCGTGGTAATTGAAGGCAGGATCTCCTGTCAGCAGGCTCCCCGCTCCGAGCTCTGCCATTTTCGGGTGTGTTTTTTAGTATTCCTTCTGGTAATCCTACCCTGTGGTGCCAATCCACTAAAAAGGAGAGCGCTAGACTGAGGAGAAACAGCGGCTGCGAGATATCCCCGGATAACTGCCGCTCGACACTGACGTGTGGGTAGTGTAGTCGCACTGAAGGCCATGCGCAGTGCACACCGGTGACATCAAGGAAGTTCCATCGACTACATCACCCAGAGCCGAGTCAACCGACCAGAGCGAGGCGCAATGTGGGATTTGTAGTTTTTCTACTGAACCTGCGCTCCTCGAACCCAACGACTCATGCGATGTTTGTCCTTATTCGATGTCCATTCTCTTCCTAGGGTCAGATCGAGCGTCAAATAATAATTTTATAATTGCTGTCAGACCAAGTGTCGAGCACACGATAAGTCGTACTGTCTTTGACGTGTTTAGAAAAACAAGACTCCCGGTGGCGTCATTCTGGAGCCTTTTTGTAATTGCCAGGGTTCTTAGCCTGATGTACACTGAATGCGCTGTAAAAGACAAGCATTACATTTTACACGGTGTTACAGATTGTTTTATATGGAAACATCGTCTCATTTTGTGGACGCAAGTGATTTTCAATGATATTTCTAATGGTCTTATCAAACAGGCGCGCTGTGGACACCTACAAACCGACGGTCTTTTCTAGGGTCTTTCGGTATCCCAGCAACCACCTCTCAAACAACAACAATGCCACGCCGCTGCGGCCACAGCTAAACCAATGCTGAGTAGAGAATGCGGAGAGTTATAGTGGCTGCTTATTGAAATAGTACAGATGTCGGACACAGACTTACAGTCGCCGGAGTTGTCACATCTCAAAAGGCAAGAAAACGGCGCGTCTCTTAAATATGTTGCAAAACGAGCACGAACGTTTGTTTAAAAATGGCCGCTAACAAAACGGCAAGAAAATCATCCTGCATAAATACGGGTTGACATTTTGAAAAAAAAAAAATAAAAAAAACATTAATTATTATTTTGGTTGATAAATGTTTTTTTCAAACAGAGAATCTCAGGGACACGTAAAGAATAAAATGCCTGAAACAAAGTTTCTAAAAGTGAGTTTTAAATCGTTTTGGTTTATCTTAATGTCGATCTAATGTTGCACTAGAATTATCTATTATAATTAAGCAAGCATACAGTTTAATGAATTTCAATTTACCCTCAGACTAAAAAGGAAGAGTTTTCTTCTCAATGCTCATCTTCGCCCGCCAAAGAAACAACGCAAAACACACAGGAAATCCCAACGATTATGTGCCAAAAGTATGTCAGGTGCATTCATTTGAGATGTGTAACAGTTACTCTAATGATCATATGTTTGTTTATTGACATGATGCGCAGATCCCGTGACAGGCCTTGTTTCCTGGATCACGCAGAGTCGTATCTCAGACAAGAACTAGCAGCTCTAGACCAGCACAATCCAAAAGCCCAAGACCTCAGATTACAGGTTGAAAATACACATTTTGTCTTTTTGCTATGTATGCATTTGTTATGTGTCTGTCGTTTCACAATCCTTTCTTATAAAGGTTTGCCAGGAAGTCTTTGGCTTTGTAATTGATGAATTTAAAACATACAAGCCTATTTTGTCTTCCATCAAATATGAGTACGACACCACACTAGGTAGGTGTGCGTGTGTGTGTGAACCAACTGTCAATCACTATTCTGATTACACTTACAATTACATAAAATAAGTGATCATTCTCTATTTACTTTAAAAAACATTTGAGAAGATAGTGACCATCAACTTTCCTTCTCAGCATGGCTTCGTGAACAGATTCGAGATCTGGTCCCGCTGCAGGAGAGGCTAGGCATTGTCTCAGAACAGTACGAGAAGCAGCTTCTGGATCTGAGGATACAGGGAAGTGAGGAGATCCACGCTCTAAAAGACGAGTGTCAGCGTCTTCGCCACATCATTAAACGCATGCGGGACCAACAGAACGCCCTGCAGACTCAGGTGACTTTTATTATGGATTTTCTTTTAAATCAAATTCATTAGTAGTGAATTCTTTTCAAAAATAAAACAGGAAAAAGATAGTATAAAAAGAATAGTATCACAAAAAATTACATAACAGATGACAAGAAAATAGAATAGATTTAGAAATAGAAATCAGTAAGAATAAATCCCAAAATAAAAAAGTATGTAACAGATGAGTGGTCAGAGAGCACTTGTTTATATCTGTACAGTTTTTGGTTTATTAAAAGCTTTTCCACTCATGGGTCTTATGGGATGTTTAAATTTTCATTAGTGTTACATTTAAACCGTAGTAGACATTTTGGTCTCTATCACAGGTAGAGTGTCTAAAAGATGATGTGGCTAAACAGTATCAGCTCTACAGGGAAGAGCGCGATGCACGTAGGCTTCTTATCACCAAAATCTGCTCCATCTACCTCACCAAAGGTACGAAGATGGTAAAAACTCTTGACATCAGAATCAGTACATTACACAGTTTTTATTTTTACTTTTCTCCACATGAGGAAATGTAAACATAGGGGAGCCGAGCCAAATGTGTGTCTGCGTGTAACTCTTTAAGCAAAGGAGTGTGAGTTTTCTCCATGTTTTCAGATGGGAATTCGGAGAATCCTTCGAGTGAGAAGCTGGAGCTGACGGCATGTGGAGATGATCCTGAGACAAACCAGAGGCAACGTTTAGGTAAGACTTCATTTTCTAAGAAGCCTTTTGAAAAACCTTTTGACTCTGGGAAATGCTGCAAAATGTATAATATACTGTGTTATGTATGATATATGTGTTAATATTTGTTACTTTGTGCCATGTGTTTGTAACTAAGCAATTTTTTCGCATTTATTTGTGTGGGTTTTTTTGTTGTTGTTGTTGTTGCTGTGGCAAAAATATAGGTTCTCAAATTCAAATTTGATGTGTCACATACACATTATTCATGGTACAACATGAAATTTACTTTTTCAATTGTGCATTTAAACATAACAGAAACAAGATTCTGTCTGTCTGTCTGTCTGAAATATGATCTTTTTGTCCTTTTAACTTGAGGTGTTTTATGTGTTGTAGACTCAAGTGAAGGCAGCGAATGAACAGAATGAGGTGGAGGTCTAGAAGTGAAATCAGAACGTGATGAGATGTTCACTGGACTGGTGTGTCACAATATTAAAAACAGTCAATTCCTTAACGTTGTGGTTTCTCATGTTTTGTGTTTTGTAAAGACACGCAAATGTGTGTGCATTCTTTGTTTTGTTAGGGTAGTTATAGCCTAGTAGTGGGAAGTTGGACGTGCCACTAGGTTGCAGGTTCGAGTCCCAGCCTGTTAAAACACAACTAAAGTCACACACACGCACACACACACAGCAAATTTAAGTTATTTTTTTACTGGACGCCAATGTAATGGTAATGGATTTAGCAGACGCAATTGTGAGTGTGTTATACACTACAACTTTTCCTTCCGTTGGCACTTGGCAGTAATACGTTGCTGTACTGAAACCACTAGCTCTATATTTAGCTACGGAGCTTATGCGCGTCTAAGTCTGAGCTTCAGATGACATTTTTATGTCAAGCCAAATTGACGTAATTGACAACATCTTAAAGGAATGCATCTCTTCAAAACACATTAAAGTCAAACACTAAATAAATAAATGCGGCAGGCCAAGCAAAACGATTAGTGGGGAAAGTTTTAAGGTTTACATGGCCTGGCGCGTCTTCTACTATCAGGACTTCAAATACCACAAGTCCAAGCGGCGCGTGTGCGAACTGCGCATGCGCTCTTCGAACAGGCCGCTCGACTTCTGGTCCGCGCGAGCTGGACCCGCCATAACAGCCGACGGGGGATTGGGGCTCACTGAGGTAACTCGATGACCGCCTTTCACTGGTGACAGTTGACGTTGTACCTGCGGGTGACCCGCCGTCAATTTCACTACTTTGGTTTAAAACCAAGGCCTTGATTTACGGGTAACGGGGAGCGCTAGCTAGCTTCACAGGACACGCCTATAGGACAGTAACGTGCGCGGGCCGCACGAGGGTCTCGACACCGTTGACAAGGCTCATATGGCGCGGAGGTATTTTTAGATCGGAGCGCGGCGCGTTTTATTGCGAGTTAAGCATTACACAGAACACACCGCTCACTTTTAACAGAACTTTTGCCTTTAGCCGGCGAGCCCGTGCTAGCGCGAAACGGCTAATGCCGAAATGAATCAGTCTCGAGAAGCGAAACCGATAGGGGACGATCCCGTCACACGTTCAAACCAAATAAACACAAACTGCACGTGTCTGGAATCAGTTCACCAGTGTGAAACATATCTGGATTCAGACGGGCTGGTTAAACTGGAGACGCCTAAATAAGAACTGAGCTGTCGACCGGTGTCTCGACCTACGAGTTTAGTCGGTGGTCACGTGTCTGTTTGCTCGCCCCTCAGATTCCTTTTCTTTATTGAAAAAGCTTCAAATGCCGTCAATCCGTACCAATTCACATAATACGTCAAAGCAACTGTAGTTTCCACGTACTGCTTAAAAATTAAAATTCCTGACACATTGGTGTTAACACAGGAGTGTTGTCGTTGACACGCCTTTACGTAACTTTTTTGAATGAGCATTTTGGGTTTTTTTTTTATTCTAATGTGCTTATTTGCAAAAAAGAACTGCCAAACTTGTTCAGCGTTTGAATCCTTAACTGATGGAAGGTGAATTGTAGTTGAAGGCATACAGAAGTTAGTCACACATCACAACCAAGCTCACAAAGTCTACTCTACTCTTTTCCTTACCACTAATATGCAGGGAGATCCTTTGAGTTGAACATTAAGAGTCAGACGAATAAAACCAGATTTCCATGGCAAAATGTTACCTGTTTTAAGAAGTTTCCATTTTAAGTGTACTGTCAGCACAAATTAGTTTCGTAATTACCACTGTAATTTGGTTTAATTTTTCAATTTCTAAATTTGATGACTTGACTTTGGCTCAGACCAGAGAGCGAGCAGCCGTGTTTAGTGTGGCCTGTCGTGACATGTTGACCCCTCGTGGTGCCTTTTTCTTTTTGAATAACGTGAATTCTTTCTCCAACAGTGCCTGTGACGGGGTGTATCAGGATGGGAGACAAGCCGATTTGGGAACAAATAGGATCCAGCTTCGTTCAGCATTACTACCATCTGTTTGACACAGACCGGACTCAACTTGGGTCAATATATGTGAGTTATAATCCTAGTGCAAAGGAATTCTAAATGTTCCGTCTCTGGATTATTGGAATTAGAAAAATGACCGTTTGTGTGTGTACTGTTATAATAATGGCCGGCCAACAATCCAGAGTGTGTCCTGCCCCAGGCCCAAACCTACTGAGATTGGCTCCAGCTCCCAGTGACCCAGAGATGGAATAAACAGTTATAAGAAGTTGTAAACGAGAGCAATTATGTAAACATGGTCCTTAAACAGCCTTGTACCAATCTCCTTGTTTTACCAAACTCATTTCAATTTTGTTCAATATGTTATAAAGTACTGACATTTGGGAAATTGTCATTCTTCTTGAATAACTGTGGCCATTTGCCATTTGTAATTACCATTATTGCTAAGATCAAACAAATAAACAATCTGTGGCCATCTTGATTTGTCTTGCTAAGCAGGTTGTGTTTTTCTAGATTGACGCGTCATGCCTTACGTGGGAGGGTCAGCAATTCCAAGGAAAAGCAGCAATTGTTGAAAAGCTTTCCGTGAGTGTTTGAGTGATTTTAGCACATTTCAAGTTGGAGAAGATGTTAGATATTCACCTGTGACATGTTGTCTTTCTGCAGAGCCTACCCTTCACAAAAATAGCTCACAGCATAACGGCACAAGACCACCAGCCCACCCCTGATAGCTGCATACTGAGTATGGTAGTAGGTCAACTAAAAGTAAGACTTTCTTACTCTTCTCTGCAGCTACAGCATTGGCTAGTCAGTCTGTGTCGGCTAGAATTGGTTGTTTTATTTGAACTGCATCAGGATAGCTTAATAATCCCAGTGGCGTATAAATAAAGACCGGCCATGACGCATTTCATCCTCTGGGTTGCACTTGCTCTCTGATTCTGTTTTTCTCCAGTTAGTGAAAGAGCTGCAGTGTGTGTATGTGTGTCTGTCAGGCCGATGATGACCAGATCCTGGGCTTCCACCACACCTTTCTGTTGAAAAGCATCAACCCAGCCTGGGTTTGCACCAATGAAGTCTTCAGGCTTGCTCTACACAACCTCTGAGCGTACAGGCTCTCTGCGGTCACGTGACCTTTCCCTCCTCATGTCTGTAAGGACCAGTGACATGAAAAAGGAGCATGAACTAATGCAGATTGGCCAAGTGACGCGTGTGATGTGCTTGTGTCCAAAATATGCAACAATCGCTTTGGTTGAATAGATAAGAAATTAGAAGGTCTGTTTTCCTGTTGTATGATTTGGTTGCGTCTGCTTGAACGATTCTGTAGTGTTGAATGCATGTGGAAGCTTTCTAGGAAAAAGAATGGTGTATTTATAGTGAATGGTGTATTTATGTTCCTGCAGCTTTTATTCCTTTAAAAGTTGAGTCATTCAAATTGTATGGCAAGCGGTGTATATTTGACTTCTCTGCGCTGTTGAGACATCTTGGAATGGTTTTCTGAGCGTCTTTCAGAAATAAGCACAAGCGATTTATTTATTTCCTACACAAGCTTTAACTCACATGCATGAGATGTGCACAGTTTATATTCCTTTTAGAAACGATGAATCTTCTGATCTTCGATACATTGCATTTTTAATTTACATTAAGTACTTGATCGCTTTCAGTCGAGACTCCATGACTGTAAAATGCTGCTTCTTCAGCCTATCTGTGTTGCTTGGCCGTGTGTTGTGGGTCAGTGTCTTGCTAGAATACCCAGTCACAACTAATTCTCAAAGCCTTTACTGAGGGAAAGAGGTTCTCGTTCTCTTGGGACGTAGTGCCATCGTCCTGTCCTCTTGGCTGAAAAACACCCCCACAGCATAATGTTTCCACCACCATGTTTGACAGTGGAACTGTTGTAAAACTACGCAATGAAGTAAAACATTGTGATCTGTGGCTCGTGGAGGTTAACTATTTGTCTCTCTATGGCCCTGATTTGTGTGCGTCACGTGTTCACCCATGCTGGACATTTTTGTGCTTTGTATTTCTTTTTTGAAAGCGGCAAACGTCAATATAAATATCTGACTAGACGACGTAGTACACTGTTGTAACTTGTCGTCTTGGCACGTCTAAGACTCTCTGTTGCTCTTTCAGGCTGACGACGACCCCGTCATGGGATTTCATCAAAGCTTCATCCTGAAGAACATCAACGAGGCTTGGGTTTGCACCAACGACATGTTCCGTCTGTCGCTGCACAACTTTGGTTAAAGGCCCCGTGAGCAGCAGGAGGGATGTGAGGGAAGGTGGTGGACGGCTTCCGATGGAGACAACAGTGCTGCGGATCACAGCAGTCCATCACAGAAGCAGTGCTGCCTCTACTGCAGACGTGACGTTTATTTGTTGAAAGCCCAATAATCCATCAGAGGAAACCAGTTTCTTCACCCGCCTGCATGATGATGGGGATCTTGATTTCAGAGGAGGTCGAGTCAACACTAGAAGAATTAACTTAAACTTGCTTTTAAATATTCACATTTTAGGTATGGGTTTGGACTTGAAGTAACAGCAGTCTTACTGTCATGACGTGTGCTCTATATTAGAAAAGCTATTGAAGTGAATCTCGGCCCCTTCAAGAGTTGAAGTCTTTGTTCCATGTTCCTTTGTTCTGGTTGCTCTAGCTGTCCAAAGAACAACTTTCTGGTTTTCTCTCTTTCTTCGGACCAGTGCGCTCATCGGTTTTGCTCACTGCTCTCAATAATTACCAAGCCACGACACACAATAAAACCTTCAGCATTTTCTTAACAATGGCATCCTCCAGTTTCTCTGTCTTTTTTCACTTTTTCTAGTTCTTGTTGCTGCTCACTATCACATACTGTAACTTGTTTCTAGAAATTTACCACACTGGGAAAAAATTGTGTGTTTTCTCAACAAGAGTAATGTTTTTTTTTTGTTGTTGTTTGCAATAGATTAATAGATGAAAATTGCTTTTCCAACAAAAACCAATTCCCAAACTATATTCCATTAAATCTGACTGGAGCCAGTCGAAGCCACGACAATGACCAATGCATCTACAGGAAGTCTTGGTTGTAGACTCCATTGATGAGGCTGCACTCGTCATTCAGGTACTACAGGATACAGATGTTCTTTAACAATTTAGTATTTTTAAACTTAAAATACTTTGTCAATGTTCCAGCACCAAGTACAGCTCCGTGTCTCTACAGGACCACCTGCAGAAGAGCCAGATAATAGTTTACGTTCGTTTATAATGTGGAGCTTTGATTTGTTTACAGCACAAGACTCGGGAGAAAATAGTTTTTCAAATTCTCGTTTTACATGTAAGGGATCGTTTTTTTGGGTTCGCTCACACGTCCAGAAACGCGCAGAAGAATAAGTGGAAATTTGACAGGTGTGACTGTGTGCCGCTCTGTGATTGGTCGGACACCAACAGTGGGTGTGTCCTACTGGCTGAGTTCTAGGATTGGCTCTAGTGCTCCAGGGACGATAAAACTGTTTAGAAGATTGGTGGATGGTATGTTTCGAGTTTGCCCTGATATTGTTTTTTTTTTTTTTTTGGTGTATTATCAATGTTTACTTCAAGGGTTAAAACTTTTAACTTAGCAGAGGTTGTATTATATATTAATGTACGTATATTATTCCATTGACGGGACTTGTGGAATAAACTGTGTACAGTATTTTTCTTCTTAGAAAACTAACTCGTGCAAATATTTTCAGAATTTGATTGATGTAAATCACGTGCATTTTTCACTCCTGTGACGTCACGGCTTCCGGTTTCTATAGTTATTAATTTCCGCATCAATGCCGGTTTCCTTATTGAGCTTCTACAGGTAAGACATTGCAGACGTCTCCCAATTATCAGTCGTTCTAAACCATCCTGTAGGTTATGTGATCATGGATTTAATTCGAATCAAAGTCATGTTAACTCTTCACCAGAAGTAAACGCCATTATTTTGTACAATTTCATCCATTTCACACTGGCCCCTATTCTGGAAACGCCGAGGGGACACAACAGCAGCTAATGGCTCTGGTGTATTTTTCATAAACTCTCTATGTAAAATCTAAGAATGATGAACCGATTGATCAAGTAGGATCTTTATTGGCCCGATGGTGGCGCTATAGCGTTCTCAATGTTCCCACAATTCAGTTTCTGTATAGTGTATGGTTTTTTCCCCCATTATAATATTATGCATTAAAAAATGTTGTATGTTTAATTATAGTAGCACCATCTTGAGGCCAATAAGGGTCAAACCCTGAAAGTGTAGTTTCCTGTGATGTTTCTAACATCCACTTGATGGATTTCTAATTTCTACTTCATTGATATATTCAACCAATATTGAGCCCCTGTATTGCTGCGTGCAGCTGTTTTGATTCACACTGTACTGCATTTTGTTTTGGCATTGGTGGCTAATGGCTGGTGGATAAAGTGGCCAAATTGACAAAAACTTTGGCTTGCTGTGCAATAATTTCGATTTGATTTGATTGTATGGCCACTGATTATTTGTCCCTGATCAGCAGCTTTTAAGCCAATATCGTCCGATCAGCTCGGCTCTACTTCATTCAGCTGCTTCAATTTCAGCAAACGCTGCCTCTTCTCTCTTTTCTTCTCTCTTTTATAAAATGTTTTGTCAGTGAAGTTTTTTATATCATGAATTCTTTCTCCAACAGTGCCTGTGACGGGGTGTATCAGGATGGGAGACTATCCGATTTGGGAACAAATAGGATCCAGCTTTGTTCAGCATTACTACCATCTGTTTGACACAGACCGGACTCAACTTGGGTCAATATATGTGAGTTTTAATCTTAGTGCAATAAAATTCAAAGGTGTTCAGGGCCTAGCGAGACTGGGGCATCATTGCTGAACCTACATGGTCCTTTGATGAATGGATGGTTGGACCTTCTCAAATTGAGTTTCAAACCCATTTTTCTCCTTCTAGATTGACGCGTCATGCCTTACGTGGCAAGGTCAACTGGTCAAGGGAAAAGCAGCAATTGTTGAAGCGTTTTCTGTGAGTACTTTGTTTATTTAAACACAATTTCAAAATAAAATATTAGATATCAACCCATTGTATTTGTTTACAAAGAGTCTACCTTTCACAAAAATAGCTCACAGCATAATGGCCCAAGACCACCAGCCCACCCCTGATAGCTGCATACTGTGTATGGTGGTAGGTCAACTACAAGTAAGACTTTTTTCTTCCTTACAGTTACAATGTAGTACACTTGACTTTTGTAGCTTTTGAGTTTCGTCTTGGCTTTCAAAGCAGTTACCCACTTGTGACTTGATTCACTGTAATTTATCTCATCTATGAACATCTGAGACTCTCTGTTGCTGTTTCAGGCTGACGACGACCCCGTCAGGGGATTTACACAGTGCTTCATTCTGAAGAACATGTATGAGACTTGGTTTTGCACTAACGACATTTTCCGTCTGTCGCTGCACAACTTTGGTTAAAGGCCCCGTGAGCAGCAGGAGGGATGTGAGGGAAGGTGGTGGACGGCTTCAGATGGAGACAACAGTGCTGCGGATCACAGCAGTCCATCACAGAAGCAGTGCTGCCTCTACTGCAGACGTGACGTTTATTTGTTGAAAGCCCAATAATCCATCAGAGGAAACCAGTTTCTTCACCCGCCTGCATGATGATGGGGATCTTGATTTCAGAGGAGGTCGAGTCAACACTAGAAGAATTAACTTAAACTTGCTTTTAAATATTCACATTTTAGGTATGGGTTTGGACTTGAAGTAACAGCAGTCTTACTGTCATGACGTGTGCTCTATATTAGAAAATCTATTGAAGTGAATCTCGGCCCCTTCAAGAGTTGAAGTCTTTATTCCATGTTCCTTTGTTCTGGTTGCTCTAGCTGTCCAAAGAACAACTTTCTGGTTTTCTCTCTTTCTTCGGACCAGTGCGCTCATCGGTTTTGCTCACTGCTCTCAATAATTACCAAGCCACGACACACAATAAAACCTTCAGCATTTTCTTAACAATGGCATCCTCCAGTTTCTCTCTGTCTGGTTTTTGTTGTGGTTTCCTGTTACTGTTTTCTTTCTTAATTAATGGCGATACATTTCAGGAAGTTTTTGTGTCTTTATAGAAGTATTAAATTGTTTATAATGGAATAATTTCAAAGTCCTCATTGAACCACGACTCGTAATGCAATTTAGCTTTCCATCTGCGAACTGCTCCTTATGTTTTCTTTGTGGGATGCCCATGTCAGTGTGCTGGAACTGGAATGTGAGTGGTGGGTCTAAGATGTCCTTGACATTGGTCTTTCAAGGATCTTTGCCTGCGTTTAACTTCATTTTAAACTTGGCTGTTTAAAATGACCAATTTCATACCACATATTTAAATGTCAAAACATAATTAGGGAAAAAACTATTAAACTTCTTATTATCTTAGAGCTGAATTATTTCTTCTTCTGTTTTAATACAATCTTTGTCATTGAAATAGCTGTTGAGTTTGTATTCTATTCTGGTGTGAGAATCGGGCGTAAAGACGAAAGAGCCAAACACACGTGATTACAGATGGATCGGATTTTAACCAGGATTTGACGTTCGTATTATTCAACATGTTACCATGGACACGAGAATACAAACCAGTCTCTGAGACGCTCGTTACTCTGCTTTGAGTTTAAGGAGCGAATGAAAGTAATTCAAGTACGAGACGACAGAAACACCGAGAGAAACAGACGGAATCAACGGACAAATAGCATCTCTAATCGTGTCAAGATTTCTGAAAGACGCTGGAAAATTGCCTAAAAATCTGGATTGATCTGCACAGGAATGCAAGCGTTCTGGAGAATTTGGACAAATCGTGGTAAAGAAATATTTATTTAAAATAATATATGTATTTATTTAAACATATTCACGTTGTACCTCGCGCACTAAACTCTTGATTGTTAAACAGATTCTTGTATTTTTATCATGTCGACTGTTTAGATTTGTAAGTAAGAAACATTGGTATGAAAGGGATTAATAGGGAAACTATTCATCACACACCATACACACGTACGTAAATAAAGGTAGTCTATTTCAAATGTATGACGAGGGAAAATAATTTTGGGAAAAAAAGGATTGGAAAAGGAATGAAGGAAAAAAACAATATTTTTAACTATCAAAAACAAACTGTTCGTAAGTGACGCGTTTCGTTGCGGAACGGAAAAATCACAGTCGGCAGAGGCGCGGGAAGCAAATGCAGAGCTCACACACCGGAAGTCGAGGGACGGCCGCGAATCGTTTATGAGGGGCGCGCTTAAACACACAATATTAAAACTAGCGAGAATTTAAATGGTTTTGGAGTATTAACCCCTTTCCCCATGCAATGGCTTCAAACTGCAACATGGACATAGAAGGCGTGACCCAGCACCTCCGGGACATCTTAAAACTAGATCGTCCCGCTAATTCGGCCGGTAAGTTGCCGGGACCGGAGCAGCTAGGCCGCGGAGCGATGGTGCTGCGCAACGGCGCTTTTCCGCGGAAAGACCGTGATACACCCGTCTACACTCGCCTAAACTCCTCAGACATCTTGAACTGTAATACAAGCAAGCACAGCTTAATTCCTGGTGTTTTAAAACGATAAAGCAACGGAACGCAGTTTACGAAACGAAAGCTTAACTTGCTTTAGCAGCATCGCGGGAAACGTCCATGTGCTATTCAAACTTTACCGTGACAACCACGAATAATTAGGCGATGTTTATTTCCTTCAAGTTGCTCAATGTGTGTATTTAATTCTGCGTTACATACACATTATTTTCCAAGCAGTAGCACATTACTAAACACATTCGGTCACCGTCTGTATCTTCACGTCTATATTCGCTAAGTACGCAAACTTTAAACGCGTTTCTCTGATATTTTATAACCGGTTATGTATATGAATAAATACAGGGATATAGCCGATTTGTGCTGACCAGGAAGTGCTGCTTGACTGAACATTTGCTGTGAATGTGTTAAACTTGTGTCTTATCTGATGTTCCACAGCAGCCTCTTCAGTTGAGAACCAGAAGACAACGTCCGTCAATGGAGACCTGAACGGTGTTCTAGGAGAGGATCTGACCATGCAGGAGCCCCCGACTCATCACCCTGACATGCTCAACGACCAGGACACGCAGACCGTGTATGTTCTCGATTCCCTGAAACCCTCTTTAAGGGCTTTAACTGGAGCAGTGGTGGCACCTGGTTAGAGAATTGGGCTTGAAACCTTGCAGCTTCAAATCCCAATCCAGCAGGTGCCACAACTGAAGTAATATCCTGAAACTGACCACTGCTCTGTGTGTGTGTGTGTGTGTGTGTGTGTGTGTGTGTGTGTGTGTGAGTGAGTGAGTGATAGAGATGGATTGATGGACGGACGAACAAATAGAGACTCACCGACTGACACTGTGTATGAGAAAAAATGAGAGTCACTTAATAATCAGAAACACTTGTAAAATTCTTAAATAGCGATTCATTGCGTTGTCTTATTTTTTTCTTCCCAAAAGGAGAATATTTCACTAGACACCTAACACTTCTATTTATAGAACTGCTTTATTTCAAACAAACTTTTCAATTTGAACTTCGCAGTTCAGCTTTTTGCTCCTCTCACGTGTTGTTTCTGATCAGACGTCTTTCCGGAGACGACGCGTCCACCTGCATCTCCATCCGAGCGAAGTGTGTTGAGATTGTGTCCAGCCACGACTCCAGCATCGACAGCAAGGCTCGTGGCAGCAACAAGGTGTGTGCTGAGGTTTTTTCAGCAGTTTTTAATTCACTAAACGCTTTTCATGTCACTGTCTAACAGGTTAAAATTCAACCAGTAGCTAAATATGACTGGGAGCATAAGTATTACTACGGTAACCTGATCGCCGTGTCCAACTCCTACTTGGCTTATGCCATCAGAGGTGAGTCCAGCAGAATCCCGATCACTTCAGTACAGTCTGCTGATGGGAACGTCCGTGTGTGTGTGTGTGTGTGTGTGTGTGTGTGTGTGTGTGT
>SOMO01000041.1:49597-68297 GCA_028128575.1 Paedocypris carbunculus | reverse complement strand
AACAATTGTTTTATAATTCAGGTAAAGTTATTTGTATTTATATTGTGGCGATCGCGGCCGCGGGGTTCGCGATGACGTCATCGTGTTTCCCACAATGCTGTGCGAGAGTCCGGTTGTTTGTGTTTTTAAATGTTATTTTAATTGTAAATACGTGTTCTCTTGTGGTTCTTTTTGCATGGTTGTGCTGTAGGTTAAGTTAAGTTTGTGTTTGTTGATAGTTTGACTGTTATTTGTAAAAATGGGAAAACCTACCCTGAGTGAAGAGTGAAGCCATCATAATGGCCAAGCAGGGTTTTGGGTGTTATAATTGTGCATGAGCGGGTGTTCTCGCTGATACTCGGGGTCGTGCGGTGTATGGGGCACGAGTGTCAGAAGTACTTATCCTAACAACTCCGCTCGTTAGTGATACCTCATCAACCCACAAGAACAGCCCGCTGAGCAAACGCGCCTAGATGCTGATGATGATGCTGCAGGACCTGATCAATCACTAGAGCGGCGACACGCGAAGTGTTGCTATGTGGCAAACACTTGTTTATAATTCAGGTAAAGTTGTTTAAGTTTTTTCTCAGTTGCACGTGAGACTGAGCAGCGCTGGATAGTGTTAACCACGATTGACCTTCTGAATCCTCCTGCAGCTATCTTCAACACGCCCTGATAAATCTGGAAGAAAAGAACCACGAAGACCTGGTCACCAGACCAGAGACCACATGTCGGTGGTGCTGACCAAGTTGCGGCAGAAGCTCCTCCTGCAGCAGGACGTCCACAGCCCGCTGAGGAAACGCGTCAAGACGCTGATGATGATGCTGAAGGGCCTGATCAACCACTAGGAGCGGTGCGATTTATATTTCTTTAAGTTGGATAGCTACGTTGAAGCCACTTGTTTTATAATTCAGAAAATAAAAGCTCTTATGCAAGACTTGCTTTGGACTGTTGATAAAGAAACACAACGCAGAACCACACCGTTACATTTGCACTACATTTATTTGCAGCAAGATCCCAGAGTAGTGAAAGACTAGTGTCTGGTGTGAGGCCTGAAGCTATAATGCCTCTTTTTGTGAATTGATTGCGTTCAATTTCACCTTAGATGGCCCTCTCAGTAGCCAGGGTGTTCGGTCAAACAGCAAAAAAAACAAAACAAAAAAGGAAAGTGCCTTATGTGACGCAGAGCAGGCGTCTCATTGCCTAAATGCACCACTTTATTTTCCCTCTACACAGCAAAAATTGGAGATTTGTAATGTCAGTGTTAACCATTCTGGAGTTACTTTTAACACATTTGAAGTTAAACAGGGCAGGGTGTTGTAGTTAATAGACAGTTTATCATCAATTTGAAAACAACTCCATAAAAGATTCAATTAGAAATCCGGCGCCGTTTTCCACGTGAAGATTCTGAAGTTAAGTCTTGCGAACATTAACAAAATCTATTAAAATATATATTTATTTGTTGATGCTAAAAATGTTACAGTAGTAAAATATTATAGAGTATAGAACATAAAAGACTTGGGCACAATTGCTGCAATGTTTTATTAAAAAAATAGTAAAGTGCGTACGCACTTTACTATATAGCCGTCGCAACGTTAGACGAATTTTTACAATATTGCCACGATTTAATTAAAGCATAGAACAAATTTGTTAAAGAAGAAAAAGATTCGTTGTTTAATGCCTACATATATGGTGGTATTCTAAATGCCTGTTAAGTTTGTTTTAAAATCTAACTATTACATTGCAAGTTTGTAATTTCAGAAAAGCCAAATAGTGCCATATTTAACGATTTTAATGCGATAAGTATGCGAAGCGGTTTAAAACCTTGGGACCGTCAAAAAGAAATGCCTATTTTCTGTGTCGCCCTTAGCTTGCTGTTTCGCGGGTGACCCAGGTGCGGCAGAAGCTCTTCCTCTTCCTGCAGCAGGACGTCCACAGCCCGCTGAGCAAACGCTCCAAGATCCTGATTATGATGCTGAAGGGCCTGATCAACCACTAGAGCGGCGATTCGAGTGCTACGGACCCTCCAATATGGGAGGCTAACCGATCCGCTCAAGACCCGTCCTTAAGCAGAGTAATCAGTGTTCTAGAGAAAGTGCTAGATCAAGGTTCTGTGCAGCAAAGGTCAAGAAGTTTTAGGCCGCAGAATAAAGTTAAAAGTGAGGGGCGCAAACAGAGTTCGGCTTGTATTGTGTGTGGGGACGTGGGACATGATACGGTTGCTCACTGTAGGATAAACCGTTTGAGCTTTAACTGTCTTGGCTCTGGGAATTTGGCATCTGCTTGTAGATTGCAGCTGAAAGGAGACTTCGGTAGTCCCGACTCGGCTGAACAGGGAAACTAGAGGGTCCACATGAGGGGGGGACTACTGTAGGGCCACATGTTGAGTCTCCTGAAAGTGAGGATTTGGAATCAATCTACACTGAATTTTGCAGTACTGAAAGTGATCTTTCAAAATATTCAGAAATTACGTTCTAACGATGATTTGTTCTTTACTAATGTTCTAGTTCGAAATACAGTTTTGTTAAAAGGAATGCTTGTTAGTGGGTCCTGTACTATTAGTAGCAGTCCACCGGGTTTGATTGACTTTCAGATTCCTCCTGCAGGTATCTTCAGTACGCCCTGACAAAACTGCAACCAGAAGACCCGGTCACCAGAGGTGAGATGTCGGCGGTGCTGAACCAGTTGCAGCAGGAGCTCTTACTCTACCTAGAGCAGGACGTACATCGCCGGCTGAGGGACCGCGCCGAGTGTCTGATGATGATGATGCTGCAGGGCCTGATCAATCGTTTCCTCAAGCCCTCTGGCCCTGCTTCACCTTCATTTAAAGGGGTCTGTCCATTTGCACGACGTTTATTACGTTATTATTTTAATTGAATTGATTGTATTTGCCTAAATGTACCACTTTATTTTCCTTCTATATCTCCAAATTGTAGATTTGTGAGTTATTTTGTGAGGAAACGCTGGTCGAGGTGAAGTGCGCTGACGCTGAGCAGCACAAGTGTGTTAAACTGTATTGTATTGTGTTGACGGACTTCTGGACTTTGACCAGTTTCACCTGAAAGGTTTGTTTTATTTCACTTGATTAGAAGGACGACGTGCAAATGATGTCTTTGCATTTAGCATATATTTTGATACACATGTTGCTATGTAAAACGTTCATGTTGCCATCCAAACACGAGTCTGGTTCACCATCTTGTTCTTCCGTTTCATCATCAGAATCAGCATTCAAAAAAAAACAATCAGAGTTCGCCACCGGAAAACACGACTATAATCAGACTTCAGCCGCTCAAAGTATCTGTAACAGTCCTGCTCCACGTGGTGGACACTTATGGGATTGGCATTGGACTGGTGGGGGAACTACACGTCCCAGGAGCCTTTCTGTCTCACTTGTGTGATCAGTTCCACCTGTGTTAAGTGTTTGAGTGTATTTAAGATATCACTTGTGCCATTGTTTTTTTGTCTGTTATTGAAGTCGCGTCCATGTTTGTGTGAGTTCTGGTCATCGTGCCATGTTTGGTTTAGTGCTAGTCTTTTTCTTTATTAAACTTCTGTTGTGAACTTCATGGTTCTTTTTGGATATCATAGCCAAAGGAATGTGACAGTATCAAATCTAAACTTCTTTTTAGATTAAACTTTTTCCCTCAGTTTCTTCCATGTGGTCTTCTCTCTCTCGTTTTCGCCGTCTCGTCTCGTGGTATCGATCTCTTCTTCGCGCACGTCATCTCCGCAACTCGTCGCGCTCCCCTCATTACTCCCCCTAGTGGCGACTATTATAATAGCGCCGCAACCTATATTAAACCATTTAAAATCTGATAATAATAATAATATATTATCCGATTAGAATAATTAAATAAATTTAGTTGTTCAACTATTTTAGCTGAACTGCTAAATTTAAGGGTGTTACATTAGTCTTTGTCTTCACTAGAGCTTTTTTTTCCCCACAAGAGCACTGACATTTAAAAATGAATTTTGAGGTGGTCTATATTCAATATTTGCTGAAGATTAAAGATAAAAACATCTGAATATATAACAGTATAAATCTACAAATTATGAATTGAATTAAAACTGAACAAATGAATCAATTTGTATTCAAAGTAAAAAATACAAAATATTAATTCTTCAACCTATTAATCGAATAATGAAGTCTCATTTGTCTTATAAACAAGCTCTGTTGTGACGCAACACCTAGTTGACAAACGTAGCGGGCGTGTGGCGCGCAGCCTCCTCCCCTTTACTATGAGACGCGCGCGCGCCCGCGAGTCATTCATCACTCCAGCGCGAGACGGACGGACAAACGGATGCTCTCTCGCTCGCGCGCCTGCCGGACCCGGTCACGATGACAGCTCTTCTCCTCAGCGCCGGCCTCCTCTTGCCTGTTGCTCTGCATCTCCGTAAGTACACGCCTGTACTTTTTTTTCTAAACGTTCCGGTTCGTGAGAGTTGGACGGGACGCCGCGGCGTGTGGCGTGTGACTGGCGGTTCGGACGTTGCCGTGGCTCCGCTGACGTCTCTCCGTTACTTTGGAGTCGCCGGCCGCAGATGTTTCTCCGGAGGATTCGGTGCCTGGAGCATCTGCGCGCCGCACCGCCCCGGGAGAGTTTGAGCGGAGAGAATCCGCGCGGAGCGAAAGTAACAAACATTTATCAGATGTAATTTAGCCCGAGCGTCACGTGAAGCTGTGTTTGGAATCGAGTGGTTGTGCGACGCTCGGCAGTCTGCTTTACATCACAGAGAAATCCGTACTAGCAGCATCATTGAGCGCAGACGAGGAACTTTGTAATAAACCTCCCAAATGTCGAGCTCATAAATCAGTGTGGCCAGAGCCTGCAATGTGCTTTACTTAACTAACTGATGCCGTTTCAGGATGATCAGCCCATAGCAGAACCCGTGTGTGTAATTAGATCAGAGGAGCTGGAAATCCGTGATTGTTAAGATCAGACGCAAGCTGATCAGGAAAGATCAGACCAGATCTAAACATGTGATTGATTACGTCAGACCAGATCTGAACCTGTGTGACTAGATCAGACAAGATCTAAACCTGTGATTTGTTAGATCAAACCAGATCTGAACCTGTGATTCATAAGATCAGATCAGATCAGATCTGATCCTGTGTGTGTAATTATATCAAACAAGATCTAAACCTGTGATTGATTAGGTCAGGCAGGATCTGATCAAGTGTGATTAAATCAGACCAGATCTTGACCCGTGATTGATTACATCAGACCTTGATTGGATCAGACCAGATTCTTTAGATGAGACCAAACCAGATCTGATCCCGTGTGTGTAATTAGATCAGACTACATCTAAACCCGTGATTAATTAGATCAGATCAGGTCTGAACCTGTGATTCATTAGATTAGACCAGATCCGAACCAGTGTGATTAGATCAGACCAGATCTCTGAGCCTATGTTTGATTAGATCGGCCTGTGAATGTAGAATATAAATCAAGCATAATCTCATATTTTAAATAATTTACATCATTAATAGGAAAACTGCCAGAAAAAAACGTTAAAGCGTTAAGCCGATGGCATTTATTCTAGAGAAAATCTTCTGATGTTCCGCTTCCTTGACGCTTGATGTCACTGGCCCTAAAGTCGGGACAGTTTCAGAGCAGATGAGATTCTGACAGTCCAGAAGAAGCGGAGAAGATCAGAGGAGATCCTGACAGGGCTGAGGAGGCAGGTGGCTTCACGTGTCTGTAGATCACACTTTACACGTGTGTGTGTGTGTGTGTGTGTGTTTGCGCGCGCGACAAAAAAATGATTAAAAGTAGGCACACACACGGGAAATTGAGAAGGAAAAGAGAAACCGTTTTTATAGAAAGACACACCAGCTCAAATTGAAAGGTTGCTGAGGAAATAAATATAAATTGAAAAGCGGCCGAAAGGTGAAGGTCAGTGGACATTTATATCAAACTGTCTTTGCTATTCTTGAGATCAGACGCGATCAGTGTCGGGCCGCGGGGCCACGCTTTGTTGACTTTACTCGGCATGTGTGAGAATAATTGGAAATGACCGTTGTTTTTTTTATTGTTTTCTCTTTTTGCTCTTTCTGATTTCAACTTTTTGGTCACTCAGCACACAACTGACTTGTGTACGTATTCCTTTTATCACTTGGCTTCCAAAAAAGTTGGACACTGCAAAGTTGGACACTAGGACACTAACGTTTACAGCCAGATTTATCCACATTCCTCCACTGGCTGATGCTCGAAACAAACACATTTACGCAAATTATATTTGAAGGTAAATAGGAAATTATATATGAATAAATGGTTACACTAATGAAAGATGTATTTGCAGAAACATTTTGTGGCGTAAAATAATATTAGAGGTGGAGGAGGAGGAAAAGTGAGCCCCTCCACTGTCCACCTCTGTGACACGAGATTGAATATTCATGAAAAAATGACTTCCTTCTATTGAAGTTACAACAACTTGTGCCCTCAAAATCTAATGAACTCCGAGTGTGTGTGTGTGTGCGCGTGTGTGTGTGTAAAGATAAAAAAAAAGAGTGATGAGGGAGATGGAATGAGATAGAAAGGAATAAGACGAAAAAGAGAGAGGGATATACTGCAGAAGGAGGGAGAAATGAAGACGATGAGACAAGGGGATGGAGGGAGGGGGAGAGTAAGAGAGGGGATTGTTGTTTTAAGTGGCTAGTCAGGGTCACTAAAGGTCGTCCCACTGTGTGTGTGTGTGTCAGACCGGCTTCTGAACCATCAAACCCAGACACACACAGTCCAGAAGTTTCCTCCTGAGAAGACACTGACGCACGGCCACTAAGCGAACGCTTTTGATCGCTTACCGAGGCAAATGGAGCGTGGCGGAGCAACACGGCGAGTCTGCTGTTTATTCATGACGGAGCGTGTGGAGGTGGACATGAGGAAAGATTCATATGGCTGTCAGGTCGGCTCGCTCGCGGCTCACTGACCGCTGCCCGCCGTATGACACGCATGAGGAGTCTGACAGAGTCCGTCTGAGAGAAGAACAACAACAGAGAGAATATCCAAACTGAGAGCGGAGATGAAAGGGACTTTACAAGCAGGTTAGAGGAGGATCAGTCAATCAGTGGACGGGTTTGAACCTCGTCTACTATGGAGTTTCTAGAAAACTGTCACCCGTCCACCAACAGAAAGAGCCTGGCTTGGCCTCAAACTCGGTGATATCCTAATGAGGTCGTAAACGTTGCGTTTGAAATATTTCATTTTCACCTTTAAACGAGAAAAACCAACAAGAAAACACAATGGTTTTCTCAATGGTTTCTGCCTCCAGCCCCTTTCTGAGCAACTTTCTACTTCTGGGTCACAGGGAGCAGGATAAAGAAACGACCAATCACCAGGTTGAACACGCATTTTGCCGATCAACAAAAAAAAAAAACGTAATTGCAAGCAAAAAAAAAAAACCAAACAAACGTAAATGTGAAGCAATTTCGTTCGTTTCTTCCGTTTGATATTTTTGGCCCTAATCTGATTCCACCGACATTTTACTGGAAAACGGTTTGTGCAAATTCTCGCAAGCCTGTTCTAGTCAACTGTGCTGCTTCGTTTCTACTGATTGAGTTTAAATAAAACGAAAGCAGTGAAATGTACAGTCCCTGTAGCGGATCCTGTTTCAAGTATGAGCAGTTTTATCGTCTGTAAAAGACAGAAGAGAAGCGAGTGATGAGGATAGAGAGATCCGGAGACTGGAGGTGATGCTGCGGCTCTGACCCTGATAACTTACAGCCGGGAACTAAAACACTCCAGTCGATAAAACTCATTAGACCAGGACCGGGTCACTGTGTTAGTGTCCGGAGCGATGAAGCGGGCGTTTACTCTCCATCAGACGCACCCAAACAGCCGCTATTGATCTTGCCCGTAAACTCATTTGTTTGGCAGATGGAAACTTGTTTAAATGGATGCTGACTAACCTGAGCGCCCGACGAGCGACAGAACCACGCGCTTTATCCCATTAGAATTCTCCTTATTCCGTAATCCTGAATTCAACGCACTATTTTAAAAATAATTACAATTTGGGAAATGACCAGTGCAAAAATGGTCGTTTATGATAAGATAAGAAAGTATATACCGTGTTTACGCAAATATAAGCGGCTCAAAAACTTGCGGGAAGCTTTCTTTTTTCTTTGGAAGCATTTGAGCTTCCAAATCTGATCTTCGCATTTCAATCTCTTGTTGTAATTTAGTTTTTTCAATTTCCAAATGCAATAATGCTTTCTGTTGTTCAAATGTTAAGTCTGACTTTTCATAGTTGTCTAATTCTGACGTCATGTTTAATTACATACACGCAATTCAAATACACAATCTTGGTGACTTTTCCCCTTTAACTATCTCACCCTAGTCTTCGTGCCTCAACCAAGAGCCAAGCTCCTTTAAGCCCCAATACCGACAGTCCGGACACCCCTCAGATCGAGAGGTGAAGTGACCGCAGCGGTGCCCTCAGCCCAGCGTCAGCACAAAAACAACAAACTAAAATAAAAAACACACGCGAAACGTGTCTAAGCCTATCGGGAAAAGACACCAAGAGAAAACAAATCAAATGTATATTAAAATTGCGTGTTCTACTGTATAAAAACACGAAGCTTACTATCGAATTTGAATCAAAACGAGAAACCGTCTTACCAAACTTCTTCAGAAGCAAAGAACCAAACTAACGAGTCTCTTGAACAGCAGCCGATCTGCGCGCGCGCGTGCCCGCTCCCAGAGCACTAACGAGCGGCAGCAGGTGATCCTGATTAGCCGCTGAAGCGTCTTTTCTAGAACAAAAAAACCCGGACGAGCACAACTTTGATACGGGGTGCTTCTCAATATTAATTCTCTTTTTTGTGCGTCCTCGCGTCCTTTCCTAGCTCCTTAGCTCCACTTCTCTGGGATGCGGGAGAAGGACGAGAGGAAAGGCCGCGAGGTCGGAGAAATCGAATCAAGCGAAATGACATGTCCTTGCTTCCAAAAGGCGTCACTTCAAAGCGTCGTCAATTAATGATGACGCCACACCGCTGGATCTGGATCGCACGTTGGATTGGGATTATTTGATAATGATATATGTTGTAAAGGTTTCAAACTCCGCAAAATACCAAAGATGTCTTTTTTTCATTTGATAAAATTCAAACGTCTACAACAGTTCTTGTATTTTAACAAAACAAACATTTGTGTATTACAATTGTTGGTAGAAAAAACAACAGGCTCCATACAATAGTATAATTAAATAAAAGTGATTTAAGTATTATATATTGAAGTTCATGAAGATTCATGCATCTTTTGATTAACTGTCTCCTCATCAGTCCTATGTAGAGGGAGTTTTACACAACAGTTTTAAATGGTAATGTGTTTGTTTCATTTGAGACCTTCCTAAATACACCTAACGAAATAAATAAAGAAATATTATACAAAAGAATGTTATAAGAAACACTAGTTTAGTGATTAAAAAGCAATAAGCTACTAAAATAAACACGTAAAAAACGTGATTAAAACTGGCCTAAATATTTGTCGAAATTAAACGTCATAAACAACAAAAGTATAACCAGCAGCAATTACAAAAAGTTTGCACTCAATCGCGGTTGGTAAAAGTTGTGAAGGGGGCGGAGTATTCAGACGCGCGTCACGCTAAGTCGTAAAACACTTCCACAAAGCATACACTGGTGTATCCTCGCTTATAACGCCTCCAGAAGCCTTTAATTTGCCCAAATGTCGGTTTAACACATCGACAACTTTAATTAGTGATATTGATAACTATAATCAAAAGCAGCGTAAACATTAGGGTGTTTCAGTTGAGTGTAGATTTAACATTTGACCACAAAGATTATATTTCCCTTTTTTTCTATCTTGGTAACTTAGAACAAATCAAGTAGTGTGACGTCGTCATCATTAGCGGCCCGAGCTGTTTTTGTACCTACGTACAACAGCCCAGCTCGAAGATCGTAACAAAAACAAAAGTGGGGATCAGGCGAGTATCAAATAAAAATATTTTATTAATATATAAATTATATATAAACCAATCCAGGGGGGTTTGTAAAACAAAAAGAAAGCCTTCAGAGTGACCAAAATAAAGGCGGCCACACTTACGTCTAACAAGAACCGAGCTCAGTCAGCTTTACCCTATGCTCTTTTAGCACAAAGGTTCTTGGGAACCAGTGACTGGCAAAGCATCATGGGTGGTGTAGTTACGATCGCTAGAATAGACAAGGTAAAATAACATTGAAGTGATATGAGTCACAAGTTATGTTTGTTAAATAAAGAAAAAACAGCATTTAAAGAGAAAGTTAACGTATTTTAGCCAGAAACAATTTTTTTTTTACATTTTTTAATTTGTGCCTTGAAAAATCAGGGGGTGCTTATATTTGCGTAAACCGTATTACTGTACACGTGTGTGCGTGTATCTTTGAGTTTAGTCTGAAGTGAATGTTTGTTCCCGCACTTTCTGCCTGGCGTGAAACACGCGATCAAATGGTGATCACACTGTCCTGACCGGGCCTGACGCTTCCCTCCACATCACAGTTGTACATTAAAAGCGGCTTCATACTTTCCCTGGGATTGGAACCCTGGCCACTGTCTAGATGCTCAAGCTCACACGCTTCCCTCCCCAGTGAGGCCTGAAGTCAGAGGTTGCGGGTGTTTCTGAGCCGAACCGACGGTCTTACAGCTCCAGTTCTGTCATCCGTGCGGAACACAATCTGCTTCTGCTCGACACGAGAGAATGAACCTCCTGCGCCTGAAATAGCTTCTCAACCCGTTTGAGTCACCCGCAGTTCCTTGATTCCAACTCTTATTGGAGTGTGTGTGTGTTGGTTTGTCAGAGCATCTGGCCTTGCGTAGAACACTTTGGCGCGCTGGTTTCTCTGTGGCTTCCTGAAAATCAAATCAGCCGAGACTGTGAGCGTCCATAGAATGCCTTCATTTCTCCCCTCGCGGGCGGCCAGCAGACCGGTCCTCACCGTCTCTCCATAACCTATATCCACCATATCGCCTCATGAAACATTAATGATTTGTTGGGTGTTTTTGATTGTAAATAATGTAAAGCTCTACAGCCGGATTCTCTGTCTGGGTGCTGGAATGAATTCATCTTCTGGTTGCTCTGTGCATGCAGTGTTAGACAATCCCAGTTTGGTAACCTGTGGGTCAAAAGGCTTCTGAAGAATTGAAAATGCTGCTCAGGCGCATCCAAAGCTCTTATAAACAGTGCAGTGTTTCTGTCTCAGCCGCGCCAAAGCATTTCTACAGATCTTGACGGTGAAAGTGAGCGAATGTGCATTATTAAACCTCAATCTTTCGTTTTTTGTTTGAATGAATATTTTTCAAATCAGTTGGACAGTTCTGAAATGAAACTGTTGGGGTTAGAGGTTGAGGTTAGTGTTAGAAGTTGTTGTTAGAGGTTATAGATTAGGGTTAGATGTTGGGGAAAGAGGTCAGGGTTAGAGGTTAAAGTTAGGGTGTATAGTTAGAGGACTGAGGTTGAGATTAGATGTTAGGGTGAGAAAGGTTAAGATTACAGGTCAGGACTAGAAGTTGGGGTTAGGGTTTAAGGTCAGAGTTAGAAGTTAGGATTAGAGGTTAATGTTAGATCTTAAAGGTTAGGGATTAGTGTTAGAGTGTTAGATTAATTGTTAGAGGTTGGTGTTAGAAGTTGTTGTTAGGGGTTAGGAATTGGGAATAGAGGTTAGTGTTAGAGGTAAAGGTTAGAGGTCAGGCTTAGAAGTTGGGGTTAGAAGTTGCATTAGATCCATTGTTCCACTCTGCAAAGAAAAAAATTGAACAGAAATGTCAAATGGCTAGATAATGTATGCAGACATGTTGTGTGTGGGTTCTCAGAATTCATGACTAGCCGTTTCACACAGAAAATTGATATGTGGAAAATTAGGAGAATTATAAAAGTGGGTTAATTCTGCACTAAACTCAAGCACAGCAGCCGTTATTAGCTGTCAAACTGTCACAGTGGTCACAGACTTTTGATGGATCGTCGCGAATCACCGCCAAGTCGTGTGTTTGGCTGTATCGACGGCTTGAATATTTACACACGCGTCAGCTCTTCTGCCCTGATCAGATATTCTACTGTCCCTGCAACCACTCTGCTCAATACACTAATTGCTTTTTCTGCTTTTGTGGAAATGATATGCCAATGCCAAGTGGTTTCCAGAAGAGCTTCGATTGTTCTGAGGCCCATCACAGAGAAGGGCACTGCAGAATTCTCTGAAAAATAGAACCATTTCCTGCGAAATATCATTGAAAAACATTATGACTCAGGCTTTACAAGAGTCGTGTAGACCTTTACTATTCAGACGTACCGCATCACTCACTCACTCTCACACACACACAAACAGACACACACACACTGAAGTAAGACCTGCCGGCGTCATTTAAACTCTGCTGGTGTGATTTGCCAGATTAAAGTTAAATTAGATGCTGAAATGATTTTAATTGGGTCTTTACGGCTAAGCTCCTCCAGCGAGTTCAAATCTGAAACCAATTGAAGTGCGTTTAATGGAGATTCTGTGTGAAGGAGCGTCTCCGTCTGTGTAGGTTTATCTGTGCCCTTGTTCCGCAGTCATGTCAGCTGTCGAATTAATGCCAGCGGAACTATCAGATCGGCTTATCAGGACCGTTTCCAAATCTCTTGAGCGTCGCTCTGCTATTGTGTGAGATATGAGGTGAACCGAGATGAATGTATTAGAGATGGTATCCATCGTATCGACAAGAAGTTCATTTACGTCTCGATTAATTGAAACAGTTAAACTTGTATAGCATATGCATTCATTACACAGTTACTGACCTATACGGAAATGATAGTGAAATATCTTGCTGTTTGTGTACGTGTATGTTTATTTCATGCATGTGAAACAATTATACTGAATAAAGAAATCCTCAATGTCAGTATCTCAAAAAAATAACATTTTGAAAACATCTGGAGCCACACTCTTGATTATAAAGCGCAAGTTCAGTTTATTTTTCCACTTGACCCGAACTCGGAAATTAAATTGTTTTTAAAATTTGCTATGCTAGTTGGGCTTTTACTAGCGCAATAAGTGTTTTTTTACATGATAAAATGTTGGAGCTAGAACAGGGACAACACATGTTAGACAATCAATTTATTTAAATGGCAGCAGCTGAACACAATAACTGCGCTGCTGATCATAATGAGCCGCACCTGGTGACGAGCACGGCTGTTGGGTGTAACATCATCATTGTGTTAAATCTAATTAACACAATTTAACATTCTATATTAATCGCATACATTAACACGTTAACTTTGACAAATGGGTGTGCGTGTGAATGTGTGTACTCCTGTAAGGCGACTTTGGGGGTCTCGAAAGGCGCCACAAAAAATAAAATTGAATGTATTATTATTACTATTATTATTAGTAGTAGTATTATACAACTATTTTATCCCTAATAGGTTTTTTTTTTTCTTTACCATTAATAGACAATTTATGAAAATCCCAAGTTCAGTTTGTCATGCTATAGTTCTTACTAATTATTTTAGCATTAGTGTTGGCACTGTTGGTCTCCGTTCACAACATCTTCGTTGAATGCACAGCTCTTCTGGGACTGAACCTTTTGGGACTAGTGTGTTCAAGTGTGTGTTTGTGTCACCGCTGAAAAACACCATTTAAAATCACCTTTTTAAGCAGAAACGGATGTCTCAGAAGTCACAGCTCGCATGTTTATTTCATGCTGTGCTGCGGGATGGCAGGATGATCTTTTTCTTTAAAGCTTCACCAGCAGAACAAACGCAAGCTTAGCTTCGCTAGTAGACACAGAAATCACGCGGTGAGTCTGTACTAACAAGCTGCCTCTCATCGCCACTGCCTTTTCTGCTCCAATTTGTTCCGGCAATTAGTGGTTCTCACCAGGGGTGACCAAACTTCTGGAGCCTGTCCCATCTCCGCCAGGTCTATGGAATCAGCTTAGTACCAAAATATCAAACGTAAGTTTAGCATTTTCGCTTTTTTTTTTCTTGAGATTTCTGGCTCAAATTTCGTGGGGGAGCAGGCTCTTACTCCGATTGGCTGGTGAGAATGTGATTGACAGTTGCGTAACCAGTAAGTGTGGGACAAGTTCAGCAAACGTAACATTCACTGCTTTTTTTAAATATTAGTACACAAACTGTGATTTAAGTATTATTTTTGTGGAGGCAGATACTTCAGAATAGCAGTAAGCATTTTTTTTCTTCACATCAAAAGTGTGTTCATCAGTATTCACATCAAAAAATACTGTGTATGTGCAGTGTTACCGATAGGCAACTTACAAATAAAATGTATTATTATTATTATTGTTATTGTTAATATCATTATTAATGAAAGTCATTATGAAATGTTCCGTTTGTTTTAAAAACTGTTAAAATCCAGAGTTAACTATAATTTAACGTGAAACCCTGTATACGTGCACATTAAATAGCGAGTGCAGGGGGCGAGAGCGCAGTGGTTGTCTTTCTAGTGATATGGATGCTGTGGTGTCAGTCCAGAACTCATCACTACAAACGGATAAATACTCAGAGGATTATGAATGTGTTTAAGCGCTCGCTAAACTCCTCCCCCTCTTCCAGTGAATGCAGCTGTCAATCACATTCTCATCAGCCAATCAGAGTAAGGGCGCCCCCACGTGAAACTTGGGCCAGAAATCCAAAAAAAAAAAAAAAAAAACGAAAAAAATTCAAAGCGGAAGTTTCAAATGAAAATGTGAAGATTGCAAGCAAAAAATAAAAAAACAAACGTCAATGTGAAGCATTTTCGTTCATTTCTTAGAACTGTACGTTTGATTATTTTAGGCAATAATCTGAATCCATAAGAATGTATTTTTCTCCTCACAAATGAGGCGAGTCCTCTCTCTTTGATTAACATGCAGAGGAACTGAAAACATATGGTAATTGTGTTTGAAGCACAACACCTTCTGCCGCATCAGAAGCTCTCATGGCCGTGCTGCTGGAGTGAAGATGTGAAGCAGAAAGCTTGTCTCTTAACCCGCAATTGTTGTAGTACCGGACTAGAGGATGAGGGTTTCTGCTGCGTCACTGTTTTTACTCGGGCAGAGAGAGTGTTTCCTGGCTGTTCGCACGCTATATTCTCACTGCTCCGCTTCACCGCTGTTACACTAGAGACACAAGAGAGTAACCATAGTCAATGTTACCATAGTGCCGCAGCTAAGGAAAAGCTGGTTGTGCCCATGGGCCTGACAGACAGACAGACAGGTAGTGAAAGAGACAGGTCTACAGACAGACAGGTAGTGATTGAGACGGAGCTAAAGACAGACAGACAGACAGACAGGTAGTGATTGAGACAGAGCTAAAGACAGACAGGTAGTGAAAGAGACAGGTCTAAAGACAGACAGGTAGTGATTGAGACGGTGCTAAAGACAGACAGACAGACAGACAGACAGGTAGTGAGAGAGCTAAAGACAGACAGAGCTAAAGACAGACAGACAGGTAGTGAAAGAGACGGAGCTAAAGACAGACAGACAGGTAGTGAAAGAGACGGAGCTAAAGACAGACAGACAGACAGGTAGTGAAGGGAATTAGAGACAGACAGACAGGCAGACAGACCACTGTAGATGGAAACAGACAGATGTTGGGTCTCAGTCTTTTCTGTTTTTCTTTAACTGTGGCCAGACAGAGAATCTATTGGTCTCAGAATTCTATTAGTATAGTTAAACTGCCAAAATTGTGTCTATAAACTGCGATTTTTATTTGAGCTTTGTGATTTTTATTTTTGTCAGAGCTGCGACTTTGGAATTGCAGCGAAATTCCTTCGGAGTTGTGGGCATTTACATGCGCCGCCGTGTTTGTGTATGTAAATGCACAGGAAGCGAGGAGTAAAAATGCGTTGTGTATATCGGGCCGCGCTCCCCGTGAGACGTCTGCGAGACACACGCAGCAGAAGTGCAGGCTCAGCAGCGGCCCGGCCAGAGCTCACCTCATGAATAGCAGATCCAGAAGTCACCTGAAGGTTTCACAACAACACCAGATTCAGGCTCATTGTTTGGCCGTCACTCCCGAGACCAGAAAGATTACGCAACCGTTTGGCTTTGAGCTCCGCACGATGCACAAAATGCCACGCTTTTTCAAGAGCACGCCGCTTTCCCGAATAGGCCCGTTGTGTAACGCTCTGGTTACCTGTGTTTAAACTAAATTCATGTCTTATTTCCTGAGGAAATCAAACCCAAAATCTCTACAAGAAGATTTTAAACTGGGGCAATTTAACCCGCTTTCAGGCCCAGAGATGCTGTGATTGGCTGCAGCTCCTCGTGACCCAGAAGTGGAACGTGGAATTTAGGAGAAATTAATGAATCTACAACACCATAGTTACGGTATTTAAGTTAATGTTACACTTTAATTACGTTATACATTATAGGCAAACTTTGTACTCTAACTTTATTTAAAGCAAGAAATTCGACGAAGAGGATAAAACCTGAATATGCATCTGCCGTTTTAATACCGTATATTTTTTTTAAGTAACCTTGGTGTTTATTAAATTTTTTTAAGAAAAAAAGAGAAACAGCTCCATGCGGCTCTTGTTTCTCTCTCTCTCACTCTCTCTCTCTCTCTATATCTCTCTGTCTCTCTCTCTCTCACTCTCTCCATCTCTCTTTTTCTCTCTCTCTCTGTCTATTATTTCAGCCTGTTACAACACTCTGTGTTCGTTTAGCAATGCCTCCATGTCGTCATTAAAAGTTGTAACAAAACAAACGTGTTCGTGTTTACATACATATAACAATTGACTTCATGAATGTGTGACGATATCTACGGTATTGCAAAATCCGTATTGTGGCTCAACTCGATACCGATTTTCATGTTAATACCGGTTTACCGCCGACCGCTAGATCTGCGGATTCATCTCGTTAAAGCTACTGGTTCCGTCTGAATTCATTAGTGATTTATACGCGTGCTGTGCTTCGGGAATCTTTTTGGCCTTCCACCATCTTGGTTTTCGCTCCTTCGGTAGATCTTCATTAAATGTTGATGGGGAAGAGTGAAACCAATAATCCTGAGACCTCACTGGAAAAACATCGCTGGAAATCAATAGGTTTGCGGCAGCGAGGGAATAAAGCAGCAGGGGGAGAAAAACTCTCTCCTATCAAATATTAATCGCAGATTTCCTCTTGGGAATTAGGAGAGTGCCGGTGATTTGTTGTCTGACCCAATTAAGATCTTCCCACAGATCTCACTCAGGTCCTCTCGCGCGCGGCTCAGGTTAGGAACATGAGAAGCTTCTTCAAAACTCAAGGTCCAATCCATGTTTGCATGTTCTCCCTGTGCAGGCCCGGAGTTGCTGAGCTCCAGCTTCACTTGACCCTGAAATGGAAACGCTGAATTGAAATGGATGAATTTACAATCATTCCTAGGTGTGAGTGAGAGTGTGATTGTGTGTGTCCTGACCAGTGACTGGACAGCCACCAATCCAGGGGGTGTGTCCTGCCTTCAGGCCCAGTTGTTGTGATGGGCTCCAGCTCCCCGTGACCTAGAAATGGAAATGCTTTGACAAAAATGAATGGACTCCAGTGTCAGTGAAGCTTGCACAGTTTTTCCTCTCTGTGATGCCGTTTCTGACACAAAGAAAGCGCTCGTGGCAGTTCTCCTGAATTTTCCCTCTGTCTTACTCAAGGTTACTGAAGTTTCATTCTGTGTTTTAACAATGAAGCTTCAAGTCCTCTGCTCATAAGCCATTCATGAGCGTGGCCCAGAACTCCAGTCGTGACACTGAAGAGCTTTCCAGCCGTGCAGAGTGGATTGCTATTGAAGACCCTGTTGTGTGGACCACAGTTTCTAGATTTGTATAAATAAAGTAACAAAAAACGAACCTCGAATTGAAATAAAACGGCTCTCNCTGACGACGACCCCGTCATGGGATTTCATCAAAGCTTCATCCTGAAGAACATCAACGAGGCTTGGGTTTGCACCAACGACATGTTCCGTCTGTCGCTGCACAACTTTGGTTAAAGGCCCCGTGAGCAGCAGGAGGGATGTGAGGGAAGGTGGTGGACGGCTTCCGATGGAGACAACAGTGCTGCGGATCACAGCAGTCCATCACAGAAGCAGTGCTGCCTCTACTGCAGACGTGACGTTTATTTGTTGAAAGCCCAATAATCCATCAGAGGAAACCNACTATGAGACGCGCGCGCGCCCGCGAGTCATTCATCACTCCAGCGCGAGACGGACGGACAAACGGATGCTCTCTCGCTCGCGCGCCTGCCGGACCCGGTCACGATGACAGCTCTTCTCCTCAGCGCCGGCCTCCTCTTGCCTGTTGCTCTGCATCTCCGTAAGTACACGCNTGGATTGCTATTGAAGACCCTGTTGTGTGGACCACAGTTTCTAGATTTGTATAAATAAAGTAACAAAAAACGAACCTCGAATTGAAATAAAACGGCTCTCTATTTTGTTGGTTTTGCATTACGAGACATGAAGATGTTTTAGCGGGTCTTTTCTAGACGCCTGATGACCACTGGGCTTTATCTCCTCAGTGCTGGTTCCCAGTCCGTGCTCGGCTGCAGCTACTAGGAAGTGCAGCTCCATCTACAAAGGCTTTGCTCAGTGTCTGCTGGCGCTCGGGGACAGTCTCACCATCAGCACCCAGCGAGACGAAGATCTGCAGGAGATCGACTCCATCTGCAAGTAAGACCACATGTCAACCAGAGCCTGTCTGTCTGTCGATCTGTCTGTCCTGTCTCACTCTCTCTGTTCCTGTCTCTCTCTATCTCTCCCTCTCTCTCTCTCTCTTTCTCTTTCTCTCTCACTCACT
>SOMO01000040.1:817227-839252 GCA_028128575.1 Paedocypris carbunculus | reverse complement strand
CAAAAAATCCTGTTGAAGGGTCTTTATTCATCCACACATCCACCACCATCTTTGTATGAATGTCCTAGCCACCAACCAAGACATATATGTGCAATTTATCACACAGAATTAGAATTTTAATTCACCCAGGAACAGTCCTCAAGGGAGTCCTTTGCTTTGCTCCTTATAAAGAAACTTTACTTGATTTGTTTTGACTTGACAGCCATCTCCCATTACAACTTGCTGACCTGATCCACCTCTGGTCTTCTGTGCAAATAGTTCAATGCCCATTTGTTTCCATACACTTTCCCACATGGCTTGTAGAGCTTTAAATTAGCATTTTTCAAATGAGCAGCCCTGCAAACATAACAGTAGTCTGATGCTAATCAAAAGCGCCGTGATTGTCTCCCTCCGAACAATGATTATAGTGCAGTCATGTGTTACCACCCAAAGCCGTAGCTTCCGCACAACAACTGCTCAGTTGCGGGTTTCGTGAAGGTCACATATTTCACAACATATGGGGTTTATTGGTATCCAGTGACAAATAATCAACCCATGTGAGCAGCTGATACCCAACTAGCTGTTGATTAGCACGTTGCGTGTTTGTCACAAATGTTAGCGAGGGACCTATAGAGTGTTTGCCTAAAGTATTCCAATGGTGGAATTTTAATATGCCAATCAATTCTATTTTCACTTGTAAATTTAATTGAGCAGAATGGTGTGAAGAATTTTCCCACACAAGTGTAAATTGGATACTGATCTTCAAATGATTTGGCTAAAGACTTGCAAGAATCTACAAAACTAGACCTTCTGAAGATTGGCAATATTTAATAGTCAATTCCCGACTGACCAAATCAGGCCTAATTGACAGAAAAAAAGTCCACAAATTCATACCAAATACTGCTTAATATAAAAAAATAATGTGTGGGGAAAAATAAACAACCATGTTCAAGGAACGTGGCCACAACGCTTTGTTTCATCAGAGCAACAGTTTACGTCTCTTTCAGCAAAATTCGTTGCACATACATAGCTAACACAAAGCCAACAGATCTCACTCTGAAGTGATTATTCATGAATATCACATCACTACAGAAATACTTTTATCAGTGCCTGTGATTAGTGTGTGTTTCTCATTTCCGCTGCTGATTGATGGAAATAAAGTTTAAAGAAATGTGTAGCATTANNTTTCAATTCAACCTTCATTTGAATGTCTATCAATACCATAAAATGAAGAAATACCGCATGTCAACACGTGTGGACATCCCAGTGTATGGAGAGTCTTTCTTGTACCGCACTGATCAAACCTCATTTAGTAAGTAAAAAAAACAAACAAACAAAAAAAATTAAGAAATATTAAAAAGTCCACAGCTTTTTGTCTTGTAGGTTACATGAGTNTGGACATCCCAGTGTATGGAGAGTCTTTCTTGTACCGCACTGATCAAACCTCATTTAGTAAGTAAAAAAAACAGACAAACAAAAAAAATTAAGAAATATTAAAAAGTCCACAGCTTTTTGTCTTGTAGGTTACATGAGTAAAAGCCCTTTGCCAAAGTGTCTAAAAATGTCCTGCATTACTAGTAGNTCATTTGGATTCTGAAGAGCTTCATGTTTGTGTAGAAAAAAAATCTGACATCAAATAACCAAGCAACTGGGCCTTGACCTCTCCTTGTGACTGAGTTCAAAACTTCCGAGCAAATTTCGGTAAATCAAGTAGATGAAGAAAAAGAAGCAAAGACCACATTTTCAGTAGTTGACGCATTCATTGTATTTTTCTACCTTTTTCCTTGTAATTTGAAACAAATGAACGGTTTGTTATGTTATGTTTGAAACATAACAAACAGACGGTAATGTCTCTTTGACAACAAACAGAGTTTGTTAGCTGGGGTTTAATTGGTTATGGTCATCCTGTGTGTCTAATTAGCACATCCTCTCTCAGTGGTATAGCTAGAATTCTCGTAAGGGTCAGCGCTCATTGAATACTCGTCCAGCAGAGACAGTGTCTGACTATGCACAGCAGCACAGTTGGGGGCTGGAAGGGGGGGAAGATAATGACGAGAATACACAGGCCTAGCAGGCGTCTGCCAGGTTGCTGTCAGCTTGGATCAGAAATGCCTTTTACGTATCTCTCTTACTCGGGGTGTTAGTGTTGACTAGGTTTCATTTCTTCTTAAAATCCTAGTTCCTGTAGAAGCACTAAAGGGGTAGGAGTACAAACGTCGAGCTGATGTCCCTGGCACGTTCTACGTAAATTATCATTGCAAATTACAATGATAAGGTAAATATCAATTGTCTTTGCGTGCTCCTCAACGTCTTCCTAAAGAACTAAGGAGCTGAGCTAAAGAACTAAGAAGAAGCCTCATTAGTATATTGAAAGCAATATACGAGAAAGCAATATAAGGGCTTGACTTTTTTCAGAACCTGTACCATGCTCAGTCCCATGGGAAGGCTCAGCTTAAAGCAGTGGGTAGGACTGACCCGTAGGATACTGATATGTGTGTTAGTTAGGGTCTGTCAATAGTTATAGCACGCCTGGAGCAACCCCAGGCACAGCGAGGCATGTGCGAGCACTAAATCTACGCCACACACTCGGGTAGTTTAAGGTCCCTTTCTGAACCAGCTTGTTTTAATTACTTAGAGTAAGTGGCAGCATTTGGCTGAGTTTATTGCTCTTCTTAAAAGATCAGGCCACTGCTTTCAAAGCCAACTCTGCCTGCTTGCAGAGCTGTAAATCCCTGTTCTTGCTGCTCCTCTAACAATGCCCAGGCCGGCTGCTGTACCCCTTGACTGCAGGGCACTCGTAAATTCTCCTTTCATTTCCCACCTCACACAGACAATGGTGCAAGCAGTACCAAAGTATCAAAGGCCAGAGGTGTGCACATGGAGAAGGAAAGGGATGACAGGTAACTGTCTTCACAATGTTTAGTTTTCTATAGACAGAACCTGATTGAATGGATGGATAGATTAATGGATGGATGGGATAGATTTATTTGATGTATGGGTTGTTGGATGCAAAGATGGAATGGATGGATGGGGATGATGGGTTGGTTAATGGATGCAAGGATGGATAGAAGGAAGGATGGATGGATGGATAGATTAATAGATGGATGGACAGATGTGAGGGATGAAATAATAACTAACCAATCCATCCATCCCATCCATTCATTTATGCATGGATCCATTAATCAATAATTAAATGTATGGAAGAATGGGTGGCTGGCTGGATGGACTAATGAATGGATGAACAGACAAAAGGTAGCTAATATATATATTTTTTCAAATAATGTTAATATGTTATTGTTATTTTCAAAGGATTTTCTCATTTGACACAAACACAAGCAGTTTAGCATTGAACTTCTAGAAGCTCTAGAGTAAATACAACTCTGGCCAAATGAAGCCATGAACCTTTCATGCCCGGAGTAAACCCAACTAAATTATAGAGGGTGTGATAATGTTTTCCTTGATCTACCTAAGCAATATAGGGATTGGTTCAGCTCCCTCACAAATCAACTGTGCGTTTTTATGGGAGTGACCGACCGAGAGACCCAGTGTCATTAGGGTGCTGAAGGCTCTATGCATTAGAAATGACTCTAGGAAGTAAATCTTACAATCACTTGCTTTCGGCTTGTGTGGCTGATATTGTTGCTATCATCTATCATATTAGGCACATGTGTTTTAAGGAAAGTTATATTTAGTTNAATATTAACCAATAGCATTAGATCATTTGATTATTGTGAGATGCTTTATAACAGCAGAAATAAAGCAAGGATTACAGTCAGAATTATAGAGTTTATGAATTGTTAGTCAGAATACAATGTACTGTATACTGAAAAAAAATTGAAAATGAAAAATAAACAATTATTTATGTATATATTTATTTTTCTCTTTCCATATTGCAGTCACTTTTTTCTTTCATTCATTCATCTGTTTGTTCATACAAGTGTGTGTGATGGTGGTTTCAGCTGCAGTTTTTCCATCTGACTTTTACCTGAACTCTTCCTCTCATTACATCGCCATGGTGTTCCACCCCTGCAGGAGTCTGCAAAAGTTTTCATTTCAGCGTCAGGGTCAAAATGCCCTTTTATAACCATTCCTCCGCGGTTTGGCCCATTTCTCCACAGCATTTCAGAGTCTCCGTGGTAACCGACCTCCTCAAACGTGAAGAAAGCGGGAGATATGGCTTTTTCTTAAAGCCGAGATCATGTTGTGACAACTTGAACGGTTTATCAGTGTGAACACTGAACGCAGTGTGTTACTGTGCCACACACTGAATACCAGGAACTGCAAAGGTTAACATTCAAAAACAATCCAGAATTGTGTAGTTCCAGTCGATTTCCGCTTTACCATTTCTGGGTCATGGGGAGCTGTAGCCAATACAAGGCCTAAAAGCAGGACACACCCTGAATTGGTGGCCAACCAATCATAGAGCAGGACACACCCACACATTCACACTCACACACTTTGCTACACCACCAAACAAATAAATGAAAACCAACCAACAAAAAAAAAACAATAGCATAAATATAAAAAAAAATACCTTAATTGTCACAGACATTAAAATCAAAACATCATAATCATTCCAGGATAAACACTTTTAGTGGTTCATAGATGTCTACTTCTGTCAGATCAGTTTCCCACAAAAAAGACTTCTTTTTTGCAACTGAAACCTACAGCCTGTTCATTTCTAGTTTTCGCCAGCAGTAATGCGAAACACTTTGTTAGATCAGATTGCATGTGGCTTTCAATCACTGCCATTTGAGTGAGGCATTTGATTTTTTTTTAGCTGTCAAAAACCACTCAGTGTCTGCTAGGCTAACGGCTACGATTCGATTAGCTACTCGGTGACCGGCTGCGGCAGGACAATGTCAAACCATTGCTTCCATTCAGTTGCACAGCAAAAATAAGCACATGCTCAATGTTCCTGATAAATTAAGTAAATTAGTATTTGGCTAAAAACATTTACTATTAATTTAAAACAACCTCTATGATCTCGGCCTGCATTGTGCTTGGAGAACAACCAGACAGACGCTACATTCTTCCAGACTGTAAAGTTGATACATTCTCCCTTACGTGTGTAATAACCATCGTTATGTTGGTTTGAACATGTGCATTCGTGTTTGTGCATGTGTATTCATGTACACTGTCACTCAAACTAATGATTTGTGAGAATCGAAGCAGATGGCAACACAACCGACAAGGAGGTGACAGGAACATTTGCCGCGTTTTTGTCTGGACGTTTCCGGGCCGCAACTATATTTTGCTGTAACACCTGTTGATTCCGTTAAATCACTATTTATATTTCGATGCAACATCTGTGCTTTACCAACATGTCATTCAGAATTCATCTCACTCTATATCTGTGTTTTACAATGTCGCTTCCTTGGTTTTGATTTCAGAGTGTTTTCTAATGTTGGCTGATGGGACTTTACAGATTGACAGTTTACAGTTACAGCTCGATTTAGTATTGCTGAGATTATAATTATATGTCCGCATTCGGCAGATGCTTTCATACAAAGATACTCATGAACCATTGAAAATATTTTGTTGGGTCACACCAGGCCTACGACTGAGAGAAGCGCTTTAAATAAACTTGAATTAAATGCGCACAGTAACACTGATGGTGCTAATGTTCTCTGGACTGAGCTTCCAGAAATATCAATGTAATTATTTAGCTCAGTATCTCACATGTACAATCTCTAACATGCCCACTGGACCACAACCTGTTTGCTAAATTACTTTTTTAATCCCAGTTCCATCAAACCAACCATTTTTGGTAACACTTATTTATGGGTCCAGCTACTATAGTGTGGCCATAAACAATCATCCTTGCTTCTGTGCTACTCACACCAGGAGATAGTTTAAAAAATACACGTATAGACCCACACAAAAACAGGCAGAGCTAATAAAATCAACCGGGCCTTATAACGATTATAGTAGGTTTGATGATCTTTGATGATTGAGCTATCCATTTGTCCACCGTGTCACCATGGAGGAATCTGTAGTTTCTAGGAATTTTTATTAGTTTGTCTAGGAATCGTCAAGCAACCACAATGTGACCAAAACTTTCAAATGCGCCAAGTGACATACTAGTAATGTGTCATCTTACTAGGGCAAAGGTGCTCAATTTGTTGATCTACCGGTCGATAACTTTGCTGGTTAATTGTGTGGCTAAAAAAATAAATGCTATTCTAACTTAGAAAAGTCTCATTTGATTGACATTATGAAGAGCCAATCAGATGGTTTCTGACACGTGCCACTGCACACACAAACAACCATACTACAAACTGTAAAAAGCTTCTGAGTTTTCTAGTTATATTTAGTTTACTTCTAAACTCACAAAAAGATAGAAATGTGTGGAGGAGCTGGTTAAGAAACCAGAAACCTTCAATTTTCACACGGAATGAGAGGAGAGACTTTTCAACATTGTCATTTTCTACAGCAAATGCATTGGTCTCATCTGCCAAACTGACATTGCTACTCTCAAGAAGGGAAATGTGAAGCTGCATTTTCATACTGTTCATGCAACAGTGACTTTCTTGGGAAGTCAAGCTGAGAATGTTTTCTATAAATATATCATATCATATTTAGAAGAGATTTGTGAAGGAATAAAACTTTATGACATACATGACTTTTGTTCACAAAGAGGACATTTTTATTCACGAGAAAACCATCCTGCCATATAATACATTTATACAGGTCAGAAAAAAAAACCCTTTACAAAACCAAACAATTTAGAAAATATGATTTGATATGAAACATGACGCGACATCTGTGAATTTGATTCCAAACTAAGTTGCAATATGGTGTCGATTAATTCCATAATTACCATTCATCCTGAATGCTTCAGCATCAACATTTACAAATGAAAAAAAAAATGCAAACCTAATACAGCATCTTAAAAAAGGGCCTGAGAGTGTGTAAAAAAAGAAGTAAATCATAGAGACAATGTCTACAGTAGCCGTGATTGTAAGTGAGATCAACAAAGGGTTGTTCATGGTCTTTCTTTATTGACAAAAACTAGGAAAATCGTTTTAGCTGCTACATTTGAAAACTGGTTCTGTGTCAGTGACTCAGAGAAACAGAATCGCGTGGCTCTTTCAAAGCATCTATTAAACGGCACACCAGGAAACATACAGAATATCTGGCCGTTTAATGAATGGTAGCTCATGAAACATTTGTGCTACATGTGTCTTCTCGAGTTCCAGAATGTGTTCACAAGAACTTAGAGTTGTTCCATAGAACTAAGGCTTGGATATGCATCCAGTGTATTTATCAACATCTTTAAAAATGTTAAAAATGTGGCAGGAAAAATGAAAAAATGTGGCAGGAACAATACATTCTTTTTTTTTTATTTCAATTCAACCTTCATTTGAATGTCTATCAATACCATAAAATGAAGAAATACCGCATGTCAACACGTGTGGACATCCCAGTGTATGGAGAGTCTTTCTTGTACCGCACTGATCAAACCTCATTTAGTAAGTAAAAAAAACAGACAAACAAAAAAAATTAAGAAATATTAAAAAGTCCACAGCTTTTTGTCTTGTAGGTTACATGAGTAAAAGCCCTTTGCCAAAGTGTCTAAAAATGTCCTGCATTACTAGTAGAACTCACTTCAATTGCAAGCTCAACAAAATCATGGAACCAAAAAATATTTTCTTGGCAGACCAAACCCATCACGTGAGATTTTACATTCTTCTGTTAATGTATTTGTTTTTTCAAGAGTGTTTAATTCATTTTAAAATCTAATTATTTGTACATTCATTGTGACTGAGCATCTCTTAGGCAGTCTAGTACCAATTAATCACATACAATTTTTGATGTGTTCAAGAGGAAAACAGGTTTAAAAAAATGTGTTATCATTCAAATGAAATGAGATTTATAGAAGCCGTCTTGCATGGCATCTGAGTTTTGTTAACAAACTTCCCAAGACAAGAATATTCCACTCGCAAAAGTAGAAACGCGTACACAGTAACAAGAAGTTATAATATAAGGCTCAAAAGATTTACTAACAGCATATTAATAAAGGCGATCAGGAGGATTTATTCTCCTATTGCTCCCCTTACACATCCTAAATTAAATTTTACACATTGCGTGATCATATAAATACACTATACAATGTAATAAAATAAAAATATGGTTCGGCTTAGGTATGCTGGTTCGAAGTAGCACCAGTAGAAAAAATAATGATTGACAGCAAATGTACAAAACAGTTATATGAAAGAAGGCACTTTGGCATAGTAAGAAGAACTCTTCGGTAAGTTGGAACAATTGTTAGTTGTTTGTTTTTTTTCCTGGAATCAGGAGACGTCAAAAGTATCAAAGTAGGTTTGCGTTTCGTTGAATCAAGTCCTTGAATCGACAGTTATTTTGAGGCACTGCATTTTACCAGAACAGTCTTCTCTTCTTTTGAGGATGAGTTCCCACTCCATGCAGAATTCTCTTTTCGATATTATTGTAACCATTCTGTGTTCTATTTGTATCTTCTCAGAACCGTTGGACTGGTTAAAACATTTCATAGTCCTTCTTTTCACTTATCCAAGGATCTTTCTCTCATTTCTTTCTGACTGTCTGCCAATCACCAGTTGGCTTCATACTTCCACCTCTCGTGGTCCTTCTTGCACATCAGACACAACTCTGATATCAAAGCAAGTGACCATCATGACACGAGATTTGCACAGGTTGACACAATATTCCAGTTCTGCTGTAGCCTGACCCAGTGCATCCAAGTACTCCTGCGAATCCTGATCCAAATCCTGATCAACCTCGACTGCAAAAAAAAATAAAACACTTGTTGAATTTGAACTGTACAGAATAAAGCTTTCTCCTTTATACTTACACTCTCCTATCCACTTGCTTGGGTCCATCATTAGTCTACCCTTGGTGTCTTCCAGCTCTTCTGTCAGAACTTTATGTTTGATTCTGATATCTCTGATTCGCTGCTGTCGTTTTTCAAGATCTTTCAATTTACTGTTGAAATACATCAGTCCCTGTTGAAGACAGAAGAACGTTTTGGCTACAACATTTTGTTGGGTATCTTTTTAAATTTCCTAATAAAACATAATTTGAACTAATTTACCTTCTCAACATCCTGTGCTGACTGTTGGAACAAAGAGGTAAAACAAAAATGTCATAAGTCAATAATCAGTTAGAACAATTAACAATCAATGTAACTTTGATTTTGAAGAATTCTCTCCAAATGTAATTTTAAAAAGTACTACTGGATTTTCTTTTTTGTTTGTAAAGAGTAATCATCAATGCAGAATGTCTACTTCTGATATTTTAGAGTGTCTAGATAAAGGATTATATTTACATTGCATATGTATAAAAATGCGTCTACTGTAACTGAGATGTAAAAAAAGAACTCAGTCTAACCTCATCAGTCTTCTCTTGTCTTCGACGCTGAAGGCGCTCTACGTCATCAATTTCATACACCTTGATCTCAAAAGGTTCTTTTAGTGGTCCGGACATAGGGGGGAGGTCCACCCACTGGCCCATTGTCCCAGACTTCCCCAGAGATGAGGTGTCAGGCAGGGGTGCTGGAATAAGACGTCTCCTCTGAAGGCCTGATACATCACAAGAAAAATTACTACAGCAAGTTGGAATTCATTGTAAATGTAAAAAAGAAATGCCAATATCAAACTAAAGATCTATAAAACATCATCTGAATGCTTACCCGTTGACCTCTTCTTGGGTGACTTGGAGCATCTTGCACGACCTGAAGAGGACATCCCACTCTCACTCATAGAATCATGGGCTGATGAAGCACTACCAGTTGCCTCACTGTCACGGATCATGCTCTCATAACCACTGCTTCCTCCACTGTGATAGAAGAGTGCAGTTCGTCCCATGGCAGGAGGTAACTCTCCACTGAGGACACTGCTGTTATCACTCCCATGCCCACTACTGTAACGCTGAGGTCTTCTTGGGGCTGTGATTTTGCTATAAGGAGATGGAAGAATGGGTATTGGGGTGTGCTTGTCATCATTGAGATTTCCTCCACAGTCATTGCCACTGTCAGAATCCCCTGAGCCCTTTCCTTGTTTCCCAGCAGAATTGTCCGAAGCCAACTCACTCACACGACTATTTGCTGCCCGCATTGCCTGCTTGGTCCCCATTATAGTTCCTCTTGTGGTTTTAGCATTGCTTCCAACTGTTCCTCGAGGTATCGCTGTTTTTCCTGAAGGCGGAAGATTGGCATTTCTAGTTGCAGGTGCAGCAAGGGACTTGGTGGATGAGCTCAGTGCTTTGGAGTTGCTCGCTGATAATGTACGAGCTTTGTTTGAACTAACAGGCACTGGTCTTGAATTCAGACCGCCTTTTACTAAACCACTTTTTACAGTAGTTGCAGGACTTATAGAAGAAGGTAGTGAGGTAGCAATTGGGGAAGAGGAGGCAACTGGTGTCACTGTCCTACTGGCAGACCTACTTGATTTGCTGGTAAGGCTAGCACCACTATTTTCCCGACTGAGAGCAGGCTTAGACCCTAAGGATGACAAACTGTCAAATCTGTCAAGAGAAATCTGGCTTCCATATAGCTGTCCCGTGTCAGATCTACAACCTTTAGACTTAAGACTGGAGTTTGCTTTTATAAAACTATATTCTGGTTTTGAGCTGGTTGCTCTGTGACTAACATTGAACTCTATTTCATCCTCTGAACCTGTAGTCCTTGATACTGAAGACTTTCCTGTATCATGAATAGACTTTAAGGCACTTGAAGGAAGAAGGATTCGGTTTTTCTGATCCAAACTGGATTTGCGAATTGGTGGTTGAGGTGGCGATACATTGCCAAGTTTATAGCTATTCTCCTCCTGCTTGCCAGCCATTCTACTTTTTCCTAAAGAGGAAAATGTCAAACTGCCTGTAGACCCTCCGTTTTGACAAGTCTTGACTTCGCTAGAGTTATGTATAACAGGAACCGTCCCAAGTGTTGTTGCCCCTCGTCTAAGTTGTGGCATCTTGCTAGAGGTGTCCATCCTTCTGCTGTTAGATTTTTCACATCCATCCACCACCCTTAAAGACGTGTTTGACCCTGCTGTTTTAGGTATTCTACTAACACTATTTGTGCTTGCTTTTTTCAAAGGTATTCCACTTTTAACTAGTCTGGATGAAGAACCAGAACTATCCATACGACTCCATGGATCTGGTTTGCAGTCTTGTTTAGGTGGTTCCCGCCGCCACTTGCTACTGGAACTGCTTTCCACAATGCTGTTAGACTGAGCGATGTGTGAGGTAGGTTTGAATTTTCTGGAAAGACTGTACTGGGAAGTTTGGGAGTCGTGCAATGATTTAGAGTCCGATAAATGAATAGTCTTTGCTTTTGCTAGTTTTGGCACAACTTTGCCAGACAGTCTCAGGTTGTCAGGAGAGGCTGGGCATTTCATAGGGGAGAGTATGTTTAATGTAGCACTGTCACTGTCTATTTCAGAAAAGCTGCAGCCACTATCATTAAAAGAGTTTTTGGGTTCCTTCTGAGGGTAGCCTTGGAATGCTCCTAGAGTTTCAAGATAGAAACTCCTGTCTGGGCCACTGTGTGTTTCTTGAGGCAAAAAGACATCTGCGGATTGGGCACCATCACTCTCCAGGGTACAGACGCTTACTTCACTGAGCCATGAAGTGATAGAAGAACCACGGCTGCCCAGTGAAGCAAAAGCATTATCTCCTAGAGGTGCCACTATTTGAATGTTTTTCTCTGAAGAATTTACGTTACACGTATAGGCATCAAATTCATCATTGATACTGCTAATAATGCTTACTGGTCGTGATTCTGAAGCAAGAGCCTGTAATGAGCAATCACTGTTGAAACTAACAATACTGGAAGGTCTCCCGTTGTCCACAAGACTGCCAATTGACAACTCTTCCACAAGAGTAAACACAAGCTCATCCTCACCATTCAGCTCAATTGGTTGTTTGAGGGTTACCGTTGTCCTTAATATGTCATTGTCCATGCACCTTTCTCTAAGGTTGGATCGAACTGGTTTCTGTGTACTCATTCCAACTGGAGGAACCCTCATTGCTGAGATTTCTTCATTTTCAATATTGACTCTTCCATAACTTTTTTGTTCTGATGAGGGAGCAGCAGACTTTGATAATTGCTTCTTATTGTAAAAAATCTTTTCTCTAACAACAGGCTCAGAGTTCTGGAATACTACTGATTTGCTTTGTGTTTTTGGAGCTACACTGTCTAAAATGTTCAACTTTTCACCATCTGCACTCGTTCTACACTCATTTTCTGTTATCTCTTTGAGATCCCTGTCTGATGTGTTGGCATTATGCCACTTGGAATGTTCTGAATTAGATCTGTTCTTTGGACTACTGGGTAGGGTACTTGCTGAAGATATTGCCTTTTTAGACGCGTTGTCGTGTGTAACTGACAATGTATTAATAGGAGCCTTTGGAGAGCTAGATCCTTCTTTCAAATTTGTTGCAACACAGTCTATTTTAGGGCTTGCAGGCTTCCCACCCGATTCACCAACAAATGCCGTAGGTTCCTCACTTCCATCGATGAAGTCTAATCGCTCCTGAAGCTCTGCAAATGTGTTGCACTTAAAATGATCTCGATCAACTAGTCCGTCTTTTCCTCGTTTACGGTTCAGGGAAGGAATGATAGGAACAAAAGCTGGGGGACCTTCGTTGTCACTAAGTTCCCGATCAGATATGGCAGCACCTCCAGGGCCAACATAGATAACAGTGTCACATGACTGTTCACTACTTGAGTAGTCTGGATCACTGAGAAATGCTGGAAGATCTGGATCCAGGGCCACTGTCCGGGGATGAAAGGGTCGCAAATGTGGTGGTCGACGAATTTTTCCTTCATCACAGGAACTTTCACCTCCAGAAGAACTGGATGCATACTGTGAGGCAACAGAGACAGCATTATTATTATGATTTATTAACCTAAACATATGTAAAATTGTTACCTTTGATTTCTTTTTTCTCATGCGGTGTATGCGAGACGCCAACTGGATGGTAGTAAGAGAGTCTGTGTAATTGGCAGGAGAGTCCGAAATGTGGGCGATCATGGTTGTTCTACAGTTTATGTTTCCCAAAGAATCTTGCAGTAACATTGTGAGCTTGCTATCTCTGAAAGGAGAAATAAATACGTTGGTACTCCTATACATATATGTAAATTATTACCAGAATTTAGGTCTTACCTGTATGGAACATGTTTTGCTCCATTGGCCAAAGCCAGTATGACATTTCCCAAAGCGGTGAGAGACAAACACATCCCCCCTCCTGCATCCCTGCTCTTACTCAGCACCTTTTCACAGCTTCCCAAGTCTATCAGATGCAATCTGCTCCTGCCACCAGACACTGCAGAGAGACAAGAGAACATGAGAAGGGATCATGGATATCTCACAACAAGGTCACACCTCAGGGTCATAGCCCAGGGTCACAGCTTATATAGTATCCCTTACAGTACGATATGGACATTTATCTTAACTCATCATGCAATTGACTCAAAGCTTATAAATTGACTTTTCTACGCAGTAATGATAGAACTGAGAGTATGGGAATGGTGTTATAACACAATTTTCATTTATCTCCATTGGTTGTGGATTGGCAGAGGCAAACATCATGCAATGACAGCACACTATGTGATTTAATTACGCCTATAGTATGTTACACGAGATACTATAAGTCAGAACCAGTAAAAGCTAGATAAAAGCGTATACACAAATCCAAAACAAATGGCGTAGTAATTGTATCATTAGCACTCAGTGTGGCCACAATTTACCATACCCAAAAAATGTAATAATAAATAATAAAAGGTAAACAAAAACACACAACAAAACAAAACTGTTCCAACATTTGTGTGTTGTGCTCATTAGGAAACATCAGACCCTGCCTGTTATATAAATAGAATTTCCATATTGGCAGCATTTAATATTTTGTTAGTTCAAAAATCTCTCCACCGCGCCTCCACCGGCTTTCAAAGCCATTTAAAGATGCTTTCACAGTAATTTTTACGAGATAGTGACCAATACCAAATTTCTCTATGCAAATTGGCACTGTGCCTACCCTATGATTAGAAATGTAAGCTGCTCATGAATTATTACTGTCAGTTAAAATTCCCATTACAGTTTAATGAAGTGGTTGAAGCAGACATGATTGATTTCACACCTACTCTTATGGCGTGAGAGGTAAATTGAAGAGAGTTTTGCAACTCTGGTGTGGTTTATAATCTCACTTAGCGTTACCTTTACAGTCCGTAGACGAGGAGAAAGACATAAACTAGACAATAACTTAGACATAAATGGTTTGACGTCGTAGGGCCATTAGCATAGTTACAAACGGAAAACTTACTTCCACCCTTGCCACTCTTCTCCATTCGGTACTGGTAGATGTGTAAGGTGAAGAGCATGTGGGAGTTGCGACGGTCTTCTTCATCTGTATCAGGCCTACTGGTGCTGCGAGCTGCCATAGCTGCATCAAGGAACAAAGCGGCCTTTTCTGCTGTGGGAGCTCGCAGTTCACTCTGGTTCTGTAGCTGGAATGGAAAAACGATAGAAACACGTTTCAAAGAAAATATTCATGCAGTCAAAACTAGACACAGTTGTATGCAAAAATTCTGTTGCTTTAGTTTTGTCGAGTTTAAGGATCATGTTTTTCCCCAGAATTTGTGCATGTGTGTGTTTTTCTTCTACTGAAGCTGATTGTTGTTTAAATACTTGTACTTTCCGTACACGTTTCTTGCACAACAATAGGACATAGTAGGATTAATGTTGAGGAACAGCTGGAATGAGAGCTATCCGAGGATGAGACATTATTAGTGAAACAAGAGATTAGGCTTGTGGGAGTGAAGTGGTTTAAACAAAATGAATGTTTTTGTCAACATTCGTAATTCAGTTCCCTCAAAATTATAATAATCAACTTAACACTTTTTTGAATATTTGGTGTTAATTGGTTGGCACGTTAAACCTGTTGACCGCAAAATAGGGTATATTTATGTTTAGAACAAGAGCTTTCTGCATTTCTGGAGGGAGGATTGATCTATCCATCAAACCACAGTGAAATTGCAGAAAACTGAGAGAAGTGATGGGTGTAGCTCCACTCTCCAGATCTGAACTTCACAAGCCTCTGCACAGCCTTTGATGTTTGGCTTCATATGGACCCCCAAAAAAACAACATCTGATGCCAACACCTGGCAGCACTTTTAACTACCCTCCAAATACCCCCAAAGTCTGCTACCCCCCTATCGTTACCCCCTTCCAGTAGAAGGAAAGAAGGGGGATGGTGGGACAGAGCAGCGGCTCACCCAGATGGATCCTGATGGTGTTGAGTAAAGGAACCATCACAACATCTGGTCTCAAATTTCTGATTTACGGATGAAGTAAACCAACGTGCGTTTATAATGATGAACAACCAGATTTACTTGAATATCAAATAAAACAAAAATGCACCCACCCCAAAAAAAACACTAAAATTTATGCCTAAATTAAATTAAGTTACACATTAAAAAACATATTTTTCTTGTGGCTTATTTACTTGTGGCTCATATTATTTCAATGTCAATTTACTTGAATAATAGATAAAACAATATCTATTCTAGCTATCGGAACTCAACCTCCTCAAATGTGTTTTTTTGTCATGTATGTGTTTTGGTCCAACATGAATCCTCTATAACACATTAAAGCTGTTTTCTTGGTGGTATCATTCACCTGTGTGCCACAGATGGGGTCTTCACGCAGGTAGACAGCAGGTGACTGGCCGTCCTGCAGGCTGCCTGTGGGGACATCAGTAAGCAGATCCTGCAAGCTCTCGTCTTTGCCGTAGATTTCTACAGCTGACACCCGTACCGAGAAGCGTGTGCCAGTCTTCTCCTTGCGCTCATTGATGAGCTTGAACAGCCAGGAGATGGCACAGGGCGCAATGCCAAGGCTCTGTGTGGATGAGTCTGTGCCAATCATGGTGTAAGTCTTGCCTGGTGAGAGAAAGAGAAAGCTGTTGATTCTGGCAGGAAGACGGCGATGATGAGCACTTCGTGAACAAGTGTTTCAAGTGCAGGCATTTCTGCAACCGATTTGATGAGACCGTGCCGTCTGATAAGAAGATCCTCTAATCATGACACCTTTATATCGTTATCAGGATTGCGCTTGAAAAAAATATATAATGGCTGATATGAAACTAGACGTGTGAAATAAAAGAAAATCTATATGTCAGCGGTTTGAGCTGGCGATAATATTAATTTCTTAGTCTATTTTCTGAACTGCTTTTCCATTTCTGGGTCAAAGGGAGCTAGAGCCGGACACACAAACTCAAACATATATTGTTTCCCTCAGATCTAAATGCAATTTCCCTGACTCTGGAATCAAGAGACCCGGAAGAAATAACATGAAAAGTGTGCAAACTCTAGGCGGGATGCGTGCGGACCCCACGTTTGAGTCTCGAATGAGTCCGTGCTGTGAGGCAACATGACTATATCACTATATTGCATTATTTTAATATGATGAAAACCTGGCACAGCATTTTCTTTCCCGACCACAAACAGATGAAAGAGTATTGATGTTCCGAATGCTAGTCATACGCACTGCAATCAAATCCCAATGCAGAAATCGCTGCTTGAAGTCTCCATAAATATTTAATTCGATTTGTTGATGTAGTTGTTTAGCAAAATACATTGGGCGTTATATTTTGAAACGATAATGATAAAAAAACCAACACATCGTCTCTATAACAAGCCTCAAATTACATAAGAGATTCACGCAAAAAACATTTGTTGAAATCAACAAGCATAATGAGCACTTGAACGTTTGGCCTGTACTTTGTGTGAAAAGGTTGAAATAGCAGATTGAAAATTCTGTATTTATAGAATGTTTAAACCTTTTTTTGTGATTTGAATGTTCTTTGTACATCAATGTTTTCGGAACATGTTTATTTGTCAAAAATAACAACAATATGGGGTTACGCCACTTCAGACCGAACCCCTAATTAGTACAAACTTGACCGTGAGGGTTAATTAGTCAACTTATAACCCCCCCCCCACACACACACACACACACACACACACACACACGTATTGAAAAAAAGGAATGTTGTTCATTTTGACCTTCAGCCTAAAATTAAGACATCACATCATCTAAAACTAGACCTAAAACTCATATGAAACTACAATTGCTACAGAAAGTGTCTGAATTGCAAGCTTACCGACTTTGACATGACCAAAGCAGAAAATGCAGCCATCGGCTCCATTAACCACTGACTGAATGACTTCAGCGATCGTCCCTGAGCAAACTTCAGCCTGCAAAAACAGACATTTCATCAGTCATGAGAAAGATCTACTATCGAAATCAAACATATCACGCACACCATCAATAACAAATTAAGCATAGTATTTTCTGGGGAGTAATTATTCAACTAGTTCTCATCCAAATTATCCAGTAATAAATTAGAAATCCTTTTTTGTGATAAACCAGTTAATCTTAGTACATATTCTCAGGGGTGTTTTACCATGTCTAACATTAGCAATTAATAAGAAACATAAAAATGGTAATACATTGCCTCAGTTCAAAATTAATTTGCAAGTTCTCAAAAATATACAAAGTGAATTTACAAAGGCATGTGTGTGTGTGTGTGTGTGTGTGTGTGTGTGTGTGTGTGTGTGTGTGTGTGTGTGTGTGTGTGTGTTCATCAGCTCTTGTGGTTTTCATGATCAGTTGATCTGTAAAATTTTACAAAGCCTTTTTGGCAGAGCTGGTCTTTACTTTGATCTGGAGATCATTGATTTATTCACCAGCAAACACAAAACTCCAAAAAGCTCCAACAAAGCATCTCCTCATCACAGATTCATCCGACATGGGGGGCTTTAGACCCCGCACACTATGCAGCCATAACACAACAATCTGTTCCACTAGCCTGTGTCCCCAGAGGCAATTTGGTACTGCAGCAGTTTCTTCCCATAAATCACAACCACACACACACTTGCAAAAAATGAAGAATAAAACAGAACAACAGTTTAGTGTTAACAAATATGTCCCTGTGGTTCACTAAACCACACAAGGTAGATTAGGAGGATTTGGGATATTTCGCTTGGCTGGTACCATCCATTCATTCATCATTTTTCTGAGTTGTTGGAAGTAGGAGACAATCCCAGCAACCCTGAGCCTTAAACCGAGACACATTCTGGGTTGGTGGCCAACCAATCACAGAGCAGAACATAGTGACAAATTTACACATATAGACAATTTTTAGCATTACCAGAATGTGAGAAACCAGACAGTGGTTTTCTCAAAAATCCAATTTCAGAAAGGCCACTGTCTTCTAAAGCATCAAAATGCAATAGAAAAGAAATATCAGAATGTTTATTCTGAAAATTGGGCAAACCACATGAAATGTGTAGCTAATGGTAAAAAATACCATCTACATGACATTGTGAATGTATGTGTTAAAATTAATGGTTAAAATTAATTAATTTAAATTCTGCCACGGAAAGATGTTAACTAGCTTGAATTATTTGCGCTTGACATTTTACAGCAAATGAAACAGGATAACCATGTTGTATTTCTTGTAACACCGACTCGCCGATGTTTTTTTAGGCAAAAAAGATCAAATTTTGTCAATCTTAACATATAAAAAAACTCGTAATCATTGCTCAATTATTTAAGTAAATAATTTCCCTCAAAATGTCTCGTTTGTCTTAGAGTGGTCACTCCTAAAGTGCAGCACTTACGCATATTCAAGGACGCAATCTGCTAATGTTGGCCACTTATCTTAATATGGATGCCACATGAGCTTTGGAGGACAGATAATGTAAACTGCAAATGTGTCACTAGACATACAAAACTGGAATTCGAAATATTTCTAAATAAAATATTCCTCTACTTGAAGCAACTGTCGGGCACACACTTTGAGGAATCAAAAGAGCGACCTTGACCCGCTTAAGAATGTCTGCACTTCTTTCTTCCAGACACAAACTGTTATGATTGGATTTCTCAAAACCAAAACGTGTCGACTATAAAAAACACACACGTTTAACAAAAGGGCCACTTACTTGAGAGGCATCTTGGGAAAAAACTGCATCAAAGGCAAACATCTTTGGGGCGGGCAACACGGCTCGTCTGTGCACTGAGGTGGGCTGTGTGCTGAGTGAGGGGTCATACAAAGTCAGTTGCTTCTTACGAGTGTCCACCTTCAGGAAGGACATGGACTCTGCGGTATCCAAAACCCCAAGAGATGGACAGATCCGAATCATCACTTTGACCTAGAAAAAAACAGAGAAGAAAGTGAGTCTTAAAAAATGTCCCTCACGCAAATAAAAGTCAGTCTGACTTGAATATGGCATCTATCTATCAATCAATCTATCTATCTATCCATCCATCCATCCATCCATCCATCCATCCATCATATCTGTCTGTTTAAAAAAATGAAACAATCCAGGCGCGTGTGATTACAATCTAGGATTTTTGGTCCAATGAGATCCCAGCCTTTTTGTGTTGCTGCGTCAATCTAATCTGCCAGAGTTCCTGAATCAGTAGTGCTGCTGCGATAGAGATATAAGTGGTTTCGGATTATTCCGGAAGCAATTGCCTTCCCCAGCTTGAGTTTAAGCCACAGAGCATTATTCGATCCATTCTTTTGAGAAAATAACTGACTGAGATGTTTGCTCTGACAGACAATGGATGGAAATGACTATCTCTGGTAAGCATTATGCATTTATTTTAGCTTGCTCTCACTCTAGGTACAAAACTAATCAGTTGATCTTTAATGAAAACCAACGATCCAAATGAGAAGTCCACGTTATCTCCAACAATACCTTACTGTGACCATGTCATGGTGGGGCCAAAAAAAAGAGAGAAACCAAACTGCTTCTGGAGATCTTCAGACAGTCAGTATATCTTTCAGGGTTGCACAAAGCCACAGTATTTCATGGATGATTTGTAGCAGAGATATAATTACAACACTCAGGCTCCATTGCTAAAAAACAATGTCTGCACTGCTGATCCTATTCCTCGGCACTTGGCATGCCAGCGCCGCAGCGTCTGCCTGGTGTGAACTCCCCTCGGCGCTCCGCAGGGGCCGATTACGCTGATGGACATGTGCATGTGGTGAACGAATTACGCTAGCCGTGACATTGGAAAAGGGCTTCCATATATGACTGGTCCTAGAATGGGACATGCCACCCAGACACCGCTGAAATGTGGGCTTGGGTTGAATCACTGGGTTTTACATTTGTTGGCCATTTGATACCGGCCAAGTTAATCCACCGTGTTGCTGGCTTCACACATTCAGAACTCTGGCCTAGTAACCCCGCCTGCCAAGTTTTTCTTCAAAATGGATTCACTACTATGCAACACAGACTTGGCGTTTTAACTTCTAAACCACTTTTAAAACCTACCAAACAACTCTGGAATCTAATGGAAATGAATTACTTTCTCATACATGATCCAGATTGTAATCTAGATTGTTCAATGCTTCCAAAGAAGTGAGCATTTCAAGTACTAGAGTGGTCACCCTAAATTGCGTTTGAGAACTAAGGAGAATGAAATGTTCTCCAAAGCCTCCAAGTCTTCTTTGTTTAAGTCTTCAACTACTCAACTGTACCATGCTTTCAAGCACATGTTTTGGAGAGGGATCCCTTCTGGACAAGTTGGACACTGGACAAGACCAAATGGTTACTCAGACGGCTGGACAATTATTCTAATGCCTGTGGCTTTTTATAGTTATGGTAAACGCTGCCAACAACTGGAATCCAGGCAGCATCAGATGTGTGTTGCAGTAGTTGGGAGAGAAGCTCATTAGTGAAGCTGTGCTGTAATGAGTCCATTCTCAGTGGCCACTTATCAATCATTTCAGCTTTCTGTAGCTTCTGGCATGAAGCTCTGCCATACCTTCAGAGAACAGGTGGCATGGAATCTTACAAAAACTTCATTTCTATATATGCACACTGTTATTTGGTGTTAAAGACAAAGCCCTTGTGAATTCTAAACAACTTGCTAACACTAGCCTGGTTTCCCATTTAGGGTTTAAGGTTACACTTGTTAACTAGGAATAGAAATTCATTCCTTGTTAAAGATGTGGACGTATGAATGTATGTAGGATGTATGATGTATNATTTAGGGTTTAAGGTTACACTTGTTAGCTAGGAATAGAAATTCATTCCTTGTTAAAGATGTGGACGTATGAATGTATGTAGGATGTATGATGTATGGATGGACACACACACACATATACAGTACACGTGTGTAAGATTCGTCTATAACAATAGTTTGGAGTGACTGACCTTGCCCATGCCAGGGTTCTCCTTGGCCTTTGACCCCGCCCTGAGCAGACATGGTGGGGCAGGTGGAGGGGAGAGTTGGAGGACAGCACTAAAGTTAGTTGGGTAGATGGACGGCTCCTGGGAATAAACCAGTGGTGGCTGTTGCTTCTTTCTTTTGGATGAGAGATTCAGCTTCTGAGCAGCCCTGGGAGAACAGACAGAAAGACAACACTGATTTTTTTTGTCAGATTCTTGATCTGAGGCAGACGCTTTCCCATATGTACTTTGAAACCGAAAGACGAAACAAAATTCCAACTTATCAAACGACGTGTAAAATGTGAATTCTGGGATATGTTGGCTGTTTTAGGAGATATTTTGGAAGCTTTAAACACACTGTGAGAACAAGCTTGCAAGACGTGCAATACAGAACTGGATTTCCACCGCACATGGTTTAATTGTACTGTTTTTGTCACTCAGAAGTACATCTCCGAAAATCATTTTTTCACTCGTTCTGATTGATTTAATGGCACGGTTTGACATTTAAAACTGAATGCTATAAAATTCGAACCAAAAGGTCAAAAGCCCCCTATCGTATTGCCAGAGTAAACACGGATCTGGCTCCCTTCTTCCCCACAGGCAGTCTCTCCCTCTCTAGTTTGAAACTAAAAAAAATGTGCCTTGGAAAAATGTCCTAAAAGTGAGGCTAATGGGGTCAGTAGCACTAGCGCTAGCCATTAACATTAGCAGTGTTTGTCTCTCCGGAGGCAGAGCCAAAATCTGGATATCCATCTAAAAATGTTGCTTCTGGACTACTAAAATAGTAACTTAGTTCTACTGTTTGTTCTGAAAG